>JAYJLV010063600.1:0-16968 GCA_036873485.1 Torymus texanus
AGAGGCGTTTTTCAAGACTTTTTTCGAAATAAACCTAAAAATGTCGAGAACTTCAGTTTTTTTGAGCGTTAGGATCTCATATTGCAGCTTTCATTATATTTCTACACCCAAAAACTTATCCCAAAGTTTGAGCTAAATCCGGGTCCCGAAGGTACTGCACTCTCCTGGTAAGATGAAATCCACGTCACGTTCGATCGCCTTTCCGAAACATTACTTCCTCTGTAAGTCACGATAACGAATGAGCATCATGAACAACGCGGAAAAGACTCACAAGGACGTTACTTCCCCCCCCCTCCTCTCTGTAAATGGTTCAATAAAAAGCTATTGCATCTAAATGGGTAGAATGTAAAAATACCGTTTCTGTACTATCCAACATTTATACGTATTTATAGCGTTTGTAAATGTTGGAGCGAATTGAATACAAAGCTGTTTTAAATTCTCCTCGGTATATTTCTTCATTTCAAGTAAAAGGACTAACTGCTATACCTAACGCAAATAAGAAACTTAACGACGTCCGACCTTCCTCTGAATGAAAAGAAACACAAATATTTGAGAATAAATGATTTGTAAAATATGTCAGTATCGTATTCAAAGAACTTTGAGTGTTTTTATAAACTAAACCAATATTAGATGCTTTCGATGAAAAAGGCAAAAAATGAAGCTTCTTAAGTTTGAAGTTAATCTGAAAATGCGTTCTGAAGCAACTTTTTAAATATATTATACCGGCCGCATGAAAAAGAATCCTGAGAGATTGTGAGGTGGGAAAATTAAAAAGTTTAATATTTATGCTGTGACCCCGTTTCTTATACGAACAAGCAAACGACTTCTTCATGTTTATTTTTTTAATCACATTTTCGTTAAGTTATATAAAGTAACGCTAAATTGATAAAGTAGCTAAAGTAAATGTTATTGTTGAAACTTATAAGTATATAATCTCATTACACTTTGTTAAAAACCTATTAATTCATCCTAAGAAGACTAAGACATCCATCATTAAAACTTAAAAAAAAGTGATATTTTTTGCATAAATAATAGCACCATTATCACACCGAAAACGCGAAAAGAAAATAAATCACAAGGCTATATACGCGAGCAAAATCATCCCCTCGTCTCATGCGACCGCTGTGAATGCATAACGATGCTCTATTCTTCGCGCTTAGAAAAATGCCCCAATTTTGTCGCCTCGCTCACTATACGCAACTTCGACACTCGTCGCGGCCTGCTTATGAACCGCTGCCTCTCCATGGCAGAGAATAATCTTCGCACGTCTCGTTTTCTCCGAGGGACGCTACTACTACTACAACATTGTGTAGCAAGTCTCTCTCTCTCTCTCTCTCTCTTTCTCCAAGTGGACACGACTCGCCTAACTGGGATGAAGTATACCGCCCGTGGGAAATCTTACAAGACAGCCTCGCTAGGAGAAGAGAGAGCTCACACTCGTTTTGAACTTGAGATACACTTGAAACTTAAATCACGCGCAATATTTTGTGAACTACGCGGTGTCCCGACACTTTCTTTCCTTGCTATTTCCGCAAATATCAGGAAAGAGAAGTATAGTGACTATGTAGGTATATGTATATACAGACGTCGCTTCTGCTTGTTCGCGGGACAAATTGTCGTCGAGAGAGCGACGATTCTAGGGGAGTTGGCTTTTACAGTTGATTGTGGTTCGTTTTCGTTGCAGTTCTGAGATAAGTGGGATTTTTTTAGGATGCAAATGTTAAATAGGTGGTTTTGGTGGTTCTGGAAAATTATTTTATGTGTATATGGTTCTAATTAATATGAAACGTAGTAATACTAACTAATTAAATTATAGAATAGTACAAAATTTCCCAAAAAAATTACATGGAAATCATAGAGTTAAAAAAAACTTAATATTTCTTAACAGATATATATGCAAGATAAAATATTGTTGTTTACTATTATCAACTAATTGATTGAAAATCTTTGAACTACTCATAATAGTAAGATAAACTAAAAAGATAGTTACAACAATCAAGTACTGGTTACTATAACTATTTTTATTAGTTTATCTTACTATGATGAACTTTAAGAAATTTTTAATGAATTATAGTTGGTAACAGAAGTAAACCATTTTTTCTATTTATTTGATCCGATTGTTTAACTAAACTTATTATCGGTCTTAAAAAACAAAATTTTTCAAAATTATTTATTATCTTCTATAGAGTTTATAATTTATATAGAAAAATTTAATCAAAAACTAAAATATTCAAGTATATGCTCGAAATTTATTTAAAAATCATAAAAAATATTCTCTTTTACTCACAATCAACCATGTAACATTCTCTATAATATTTACTCATCATACATCAAATAAAATCGTCAAAAGCTTCAAACTAAAACTGCAGAAACCACGTTTAAATTTTTATGAACCGTAGCCCAACTCCTACACAAATACACGAATGATTAAACCCCTAAAAGCCAACATATACACAGCCATCTACCAAGCTCGTTTAATCAATCATTAACATCCTCACATTAATTTCAATCTAATTACACCAATCCCTCACCTCAAAGGCAAAATCCACACCTCTCAAAAATAAACCTCGACTAACACCCCTTCCACTCTTCTTCATTCACGCTTTTACGCATTGCTAATAGCACAAAACCACGTTCGTTTAGAAAGCCAAAATCCACACACACACACACACACACACATATATATCCGAGCTCAATGGGCACCGAATTTACGCGTCTGCGGCAACCGCGGCTATGTCTTATTGCTACACTCCGCCGCCTTTGTCCGCGCCTGTAAATGAGCAAATTAAAGCGCGCCACGGTTCATTATTCAGTGGCGGCCTAAGCGGATCGGGCCGCTGCTGGTACCACCGCGCGAACGAGTATATTCGGCCTCCGCGCGAGTATTGCGGCTGGAGTTAGTGCGATTTTTTAAGCGCGCGACTCGACGAGGCTTAACGAGATTAGCGGTGGGAGCTTATAGTCCGTTGGTTCGGTATTGAATAGTGAATTAGAGGTGGAAAAGGAGGCTGAGGAGTGGGACATTTTTCTTCAGGTTGGTCCTTTGTGTAATGTGTGTTTAAAAGGGTGGACAAGTCGTTTTTTTGTTATTTTAAAGTAGGTTATTGGGTTATGTTTTGTGTGAAAGGTTTAAAGTGAAATCATAAGGCTAGTGATGTATGGATAATGTTAGTATTATAATACCCTAATATAATATGATTTGTGCGTATACGAATAGTTACACAAGCTAACATTATAATTAGTTATTAATATGGTTATACCAGTAATATGTAATTAAATGTAACGTTGATTATACGCTCTACCTATTAATCAATAGGTTTGAAATTATATATTGAACAATTTATCATTATAATTTTTGACATACATCCATAACTATAACGAAGTAAATTATAGTATAGAACAAATAATTTCAAATATAAACTTCCCAGTTCATTTCAAACCACTAAAAACGCTGCCTCACGTCCAGCCGTGGTATATTATATTCGCGTACTTTGCTTGATGAGGGAACTTTAAAAACGCTCTCCACTACAATAATCACCAGCCAGGAGAAAAAGTCGAGTATTAGCGCACATACGCCAGGCGCGGCGACTCGTCCGAAAAACTGTGGCGCCTGTAAACGAGCGAAACACACCCCTATGTGTATGTACATGGATGTGTGTACGCGCGCGCGTGCGCTCGAAAAAAGAGCCACGAACAAAGTTCGGACAAAGCTTTCCCAAATAACAACAAGAGCCGCCACCACTGCGCACGGAATCGCGTGCGCGCATGTAACTGGCGCGTGCACTCGCCTACAATCGACTCGACGTGTATATATATACTCGACTGCGTGTACTTCTTACCTAAAAGTGGCGTATGTGGATTGTATGTATGTATGTATGTATATGTACGGGCAGTGGAGTTAAGGATCATTAAAGTTGTTTTTTGCCTTTTTCGGCGTCTAATGGATTATGTACCTACGATTATTTGCAATGGAATTCTGAAAAAAAGGAAATGGGTCTGGTAATTTGTCTTGTGTTCTTGGGTAATGTATAATGTGGGGATAACTTAATGTTTGTACTCACTTAGAGTAGTAGGTACAGTCACAAATGTAGCTTCTAGGTGATAAAGGAAATCTTCCTATTATAGGCCCAAACAGAAAATCCGTTTCATATAAAATGAATGTTCTATAAGTAAGAGAAATCCATTTGACTGTAAACTTTGAAGAAAATTCTGTAAAGTTTTTAGTCAAATAGATACCCTTTAGAAAATTCATTTTATATGAAACGGATTTCCTGCTTGGGTCAATAATATGAAGATATCCTCTGTCACTTACAAGCTATTTGTGAGTGTAAATTAAAATTTTATGACAATACTCATTAAATATATTTAAAATTAATTAACATAAAACAACTTACATCAATAAACATCTACAAAAACGTCGATACGGCAAAAAAATCAGATCACAATGCCTACCTAAAACAAAAAACATTTTATTAAAATATGCTTCAACAATATAATATCCCTCAAAAATAATAAACAGCAAATATATAATTCAAAAGAATCGTCATTAATTAAATACCGATTTCGAACCATCAGAAACCTTCAACGCCATACTCTCCCGAGCTTTGACCGACCCGCCGCAGTTAGCCCTATACACATCGAATCTGCGCAGTCACGATCACGCAATTAAGCTCTCCCCTCTCCTCTTCCCCCTCTGCCATCGGTCCACTGACCGCTACATAACGTGTATAACGCTATACCCACCAATTGATTCGCCAGCGAAAAGACGTCGAGCTGTGCTCGTACGTCCGTTCGGAAAAAAGCCCGGAAAAGGGAAACGGAAGGGAACCACAGGACACGCGTGCGCTAATTGGCTTTTCGCAGCGATACGATTAGTTAATATTCGTGAATACAAGAGAAGAGTGAGAGATAGAGAGAGAGAGAGAGAACAGTAGAACGTTCGAAATGAACTGAACCAAGATCTTGCTATCGTGCGTTCGAATTTTTTCCCGAACACGTACGCGGTAAACAAGGATTTTTCGAGTTTGCTCTTCGACGTGCGGTTCAGCTTTCATTGCGGTCGATCGATATCGACGGACGAGTGGCCGAAAGGTTAATTGCTGTGCGAAATTTCCCGTGGAGAAATGCCCGAAAGAGAGAGAGAGAGAGAGAGAGAGAGAAAGAGAGTGGCTTTCATTTTTTTGGAGAGAATCAATTTGTGTTGTTCCGCGCTCTCGAGTGTATTGCTTTCGCAATAGTTTTTTGGGTTATGAGGTCGAGTGCGTGGATAAAAGTGTGCGTGCGATCGTACGTTTATAAATGCGATTATTACCGCATAGTTTGCAAGATTAAGCGAGTCTACGGCAGTTCTGAGTCAACTATAAATGCATAGCTTTTGAAATCGATTGTCCTGCACGTTGAAAGAGGTAATTTAATTTGTAAACGCTCGTTAATAAACTGATCGATGTAAACTGTTTATCGGCTATGGCGTTACGCGGTGAGATAATGATGTTTTGATTTTGAATTTTAGCAGTTGACCAAACAATATCTAGTCGCATTTGATCTATACGTACACGGAAATTGATAGCGTCCAGGCTAGACTCGAATCCTATATATGACGGGGATATATACGTATAGGTTGTGTACTCGATTCAGGGATGAAGGGATTATAGAGTAGCCAATTAAGCTCCCTTACTAGATTGAAAGCTCCTATATATATGTGCACTTTTGGGGGTTGAGATGAACATTTCTTTAATGCCGTTAACAATAGTGGTTCTCGATGTTATTGTTGTGTACATTTGAAATGCAAAAATTATACTGTTCGTCGTATTCAATTGTTAAATCCGAATGTGACCTAAATCTTGCTCCTTTCTACATAGATACACCACCATGACAGCATCAAGAACAGTTTTTTTCTAAATCTAGTCTATGCAATTAATCTAAAGTACTAGTTAAATCTTATAAAACACTTTCTGAATAATCACTACAGTATTTTTTCTCTTCGAAATCTACTCCTCGAAAAATTTCAATTGATGCATCTCGAAAAGGAGAGGTTCAATGAAAATCATTTATGATACATTTCGTACAATATTATAGCAAATATATAGCAACGCTTGCAAATTAATACACGTTATTATTTATAACATAGAATGTTATTAGAATTTCATCAACCACCGTCATTTCATTTCAATTCCCACTCGCATTTATATACATATATATATATATATATATATATAGCCATTCTCGAAAAACAACGCAATTCCCTCGCAGCAATATAGTACCGTGATTGACATAAATAACCTCGTCATACACTCGGAAGTTCCAATGGCAAAATGAAGTAGCTGCAGTTCCGGCAATGAATAATCCAATCTCGCGCTATCGCGCGTCGCTCCTCCTCTCTCCCCTTCTCTCCCTCCACAAGCGATAATGCAATCCCGGCGTCAGCGCTAATGCGCGTGGCATGACGGCAACGCGCGCGCGCACTCGCGAGATCCGCTGAGATTTCAATATGTCCGATAACTTCGTTTTTACTCCTTCTCCTCCTCCCCCTTGGCTCCTGTTTCACTTCCTCCTCTTCTACGCCTTCTCATACTTTATTCGCCTCTCGCTCGCTCGAGCCGCTTTAATCGTCTCAGTAATTGCTCTCAGCAGCGAGGCTGGAGAGTTAAGTAGTTCGAGTCGAAGGAGGCGGAAAAGAGAGAGAAAGAGAGAAAGCCCTGAAAAGTTTTCTTGCCATTCGCTAATCGAGTTTCATGCCTCGGTTCCGTTTTTTGCTTTCTCTCTCTCTCTCTCTCGATTGCCAGGCCGTGCGGCTACATTCAATTTGTGAGAAAGAGAGAGAAGCCTACTGCTAACTCTCCCTCTCACTCACCCGTTTAACCATTCGTCGGTTTTCGGATGGTAGAGTAGCCAGTGCGAAAAGAAAGTTAATGTTCTTTTGGGCTAGAAAAAAATGTTCAGCGACGCGATATCACTCGAGTGTATTCGGATTGATATCGAGAGAAGTGTTCTTGAAAATCAGTAAGACGCTGATTCGCAAGGAATTTCATTTTTTTGTACCTCCGTCGAATTTTTTACGCGCTTCTTCATCGTTCTTTCTACACGGCAGTCGTTTCTTTTATTCTTAGTTAATACAATCGCCTGAGCGCTGACGAGAGAAAAAAAAGCCAAGCTGCTGCTGGCTTGCGAAGAATATGAAAGAAGCTTTTAAATTTTATGTATTATTGAGCGGGCAAATTGCACTTAATCCCATCGAGATTATTTCTTTGTAGAGGCACTTGCTATTTTATGTAAAAAGGTACGTTTCTTCTGACTAGTTTGTATCGTACAATTTTTCATTATGTTTTATTCAATGACGATTGTGAAGAGAAGTACGTCCATTAGGTGAATTTTTGACGAATCGAATGGGATCGTTGCAAAGTTTTATTTTAATTTATTGAGTTAAACAAACGACGTTTGGAGAGAAATACTTGTAAAGGTTGGGAAAACTTATAAAGAATTAGAAGTAAGAATGATGAAAAGTGCTTTTAAAGTGACGGTTTTGTTTTATTCAAGGATCAAGTATAGTAGAGATTGAAAATAAAGATTTTGTACCGTGATTTATTCGAACACGGTACTGTAAGGGGCAGTATAATATACAGGAGAGATTTTATGAATCTTAAAACTAAATTAGGTCAGATTATAATCTTGTATAGAAAATATTTAACTTTACTTTTCAATATATTCGCAATTTCTTAATTTTTATGGTGACTTCATAAATGAAGATTTGAAAGAAAGTCAGATAAAAAAATATAAATATAAATTTCTTAATAGTACGAAATTTAAGTTCTGTTTAACCACCAAATTCAACTTTTACAAATCAACACTCCTTCATATCAACTTCCAACCAAATTCACTCATCCACAATATAAAACAACACATCATCACCTAACCCTCATACTACACTCACATCATTATACCCCACCTTGCGAATTTCTCTCACACACATGCAATCCGTGCCAAAATCGTTCCATCATTCGTCGTCATGAAAAACCTCGGCGACGTGACCGAACTGGTTATCGATTTACGAGGACAGCACGAGTGGGTTATACTATAGGATGCACGCCTGCTCCTCCCATAAATATAATGCAACAGCAGCAGTAGTAGCAGCAGCAGTAGCGTCGGTGGCGGCGGCACCTCTCGACATACGCACCCCTGGGCTATAAATACGTATTTTATCCGCCGTAGGGGGATTTGAAATGAAATACAGTCGTCAAGAGTTCGCGGGATTACCCGTAAAAAGATTTTTATCCCTCGTGCGCGCGAACGAACGAACGAACGAACGCCAGCTCCACTGTGAATATCTTTCGCACGAATATATAGAGCGCGAACGACTTTCTCGCCCCTGTTCTCCGATTTCTAATAAATTCATGACGGTCTGCAGCGGCCCTTTTGAATAAAAGAGAGAGAGAGAGAGAGAGAGAGAGAGAGAGAGAGAGCGAGAGAGAGAGCGTAGAGACGTTGTGTTTCTTGCCTATACTTATATGTTCGCCGACGTATTTTCTAGTCGTTGATTATTACAGCATGATAATCGTGTGAAAGCATTGTGCGGGATGTTAGTCGTAGCGGGGATTGGAATATTTAATGTGTTTGGGATGAGCAAATATCTTGAGGATTGTTGGTTTGAGTTTTTGTTGGAAAGGATTGATTTAATCATTAACTGACGTGACATTTGGCTATTTGAGGTTAAATAAAAGCTTCACTTGTATACTTTAAAAGCTATACTAAAGACTATTATTTTTATAGCTTGTAGTAAAAGTGTATTTTTGAAATTTAGTCAAGAGTTTGGTTTATTACCTATAAATCACATAGCGATAGAATCGGACTGAAAAATCTTATTTATATAGCTGAAACCTATGTATCAATATTTCAACATATGCTGAACTAACACAAAAATGACAGAATTGGTATAGAAATTAATGGCAATTCAGAATAAAATTGTTCGGTGCGAAGTTCAACGATAGTTTATTACTTACGGAATTCTTGATTAAAAGATTAATACGGACACTGCTGCAAAAACTTGAAAGAATTATTGAAACATCGTCTATTACATTTTAAAATAACAATCACCATGAGAATAATTAATTATTTTGTAAAAAACTTTTCTATATTAATCAAGAACAATCATCATTGAATGTGCTACAAAAAAAAAATAATATTGTTTTAACTAATCATTGTCAATCGAAAACAACCTAAGTTATTATGTAATATATTACTTTATATATGTATTTTTTTACTCAGCAAAGACTTTTTTAAGGTTCTATATACTGATCTTCATAACGCGATACACGAAGAATTATAGAACATTTTCCACGTCTTCCTGCTCGCCACTGATCGGGAAAAACATTTTCGTTAGAATTATCGCACTTTTTCGCGCCAACTTCGAAAACACTTTAAATTCCCACTGAAAGAGAGCGAGAAAAAGAGAGGAAGAGAGAGAGAGAGAAAGAGAGAGAGAAAGAGAGAGAGAGAGAGAGAGAGAGAGAGAATACCGGTAGAATCCACAGACTCGAAAAGCCATTTTCCTTACAACAACACTTTCTCGGTGGTTCCCCTCTCATTCGCTCCAGCAGTCATAATAAAATAACGACTGTGAGCGCGTGACGATGGTATTCGAAACAAACGAAAACTTAGATTGAGTCCAGTTGGGAGTTGGCGACTGCACCCCTCTCCATCGAATTTCCTCCAATATTATCACAATATTTATTCGGCGCGCGCGCGCGTGAGCGTTACGGAAAATCGGAGAGTTAAAGAAATTACGACGGGTTTATTATTTCATGAATAATTCAGAAGGCAGCGATAAATACGCGACTAATTTTCCGCCTGCCCCCGTTGCGTGTATATTGTTTTCTTTTGTATATTGACTTATGTAGCTTTTTTATTTGAGAAGAAATCAATATGTATACCGCACAGTCGGCGTAATTAAATTATAGATGAATAAATAAAGATTGGATAATCATAATTTAATTATCGTATGCCAAAGAAATCGAGTAGATTTTAATTTAAAGTATATTATAATAATTTATAAAATCAACTTTGAATAATTCAATTTCAATTTATTATCGGCGTAAATTTATTTTCGCAGCCTCTTTTACGGTGGCATATAATGTTTTATTTGAATAAGTAATATAATTTATATTCTTTTTACTGCCAGGACTATACATTGATATTACGATCGAACTATATATATTTCTTTTTTATAAAAGGATATATCCGTTTTTATCAAGTTTTCGTCGGTGTTCATTCCTTACCTACTTTTATATCACTCGTAAAATATCTCGTATATATAGCATTATTATTCGTATATAAATGCAAAATTATCTTCTTAATATTTTCTTCTCTCGCTTATTTATTATCGGTAGGATGTTAACGAAGGTTCCATTCGTATTATGAATTCCAAACTTATTACAGTAACAAAAAAAGAAAAAGTTGACACAGCCCATCTTTTACTTCTCTTTACACGCAACGGTTGGCAATTTCGTATCTGAGAAATTGAAACGAGCAAGTTTCTGATATTTTGATCAGTGTAGCGCCATCGCGTACAGTAAAAAATGAGCGTCTCGCAGCTTCTTTACGATCATGTTCGAAACTTTTTAAACTGATTACTCTATCTCTCTCTCTCTCTATCTCTCTATCTCTCTCTCTCTCTCTCTCTCTCTTTCGCATTCAGGGCCAACGCTTTTTACCGCTTTATATACGATGACGTAGTTTTCATGAGCCGTTTCTCAAATCGATATTCGAATATATACATTCGCGTTCACGTATTCCTTACGATACACATAAAGTATTGTATAGCAATCACATCAAACTACATTCTTTTATAATAAAATGTTAATCATATCCAATATTTTCTTCTAAATTTTACCATACAGCTGTAATATTACAGCATTAATAAAAATCCTCACATTCAGTTGACACATAAAACAACCCGTTAACTCGAAAATGGTCAACACATGCTATCGCACCTTAAATACCACATCAAGTCCTGCATCGTTTCTCGGTATAACAGCGCGTATCCCCAATCTCCTTTCTCAGTTTCCCCATAAACCAACTCGCCATTTATAAATTGCTGTCGCGACTTGAAGCTTCCACAGTTTCCGTTAAACGACTTTTCCACATTGCATGCATCACAGAAGCACAATTCACACCTTTCCCTATACCCAAGCCGTTTGATATATACTACTAATTTGATGAGGCTACTCGGGTATTCACGTCCTTTTCCCTCGTTTTCCTTGAACTTTATACGGGGAAATATTTTTTGATGGCATCCCGATATATATAGCATTGCTTCGATCGCGTGCGCTTCTTCTTCGCACCTATACGCTTCGGACTTGTGTGTATTGGTTTAGCGCGCCTTGGCGAATAGCACTCTTCTCTCTCACTCTCTCTCTCACACTCTCTCTCTCTCTCTCTCTCTCTCTCTATACATATAGAAAGGAAGGAAGGCGCCGGCAGTAACTATAACAATAACTGTAGAGGCAAGAGCGAAGTGCACGACGCCGGCGGCATCTACCGGGGGTAGAAACTTTCAGCTCTTTGCTCTATATACTACTACATATATATTCTCGTCGTATGTATATACGCTATATTATATGTATATATACCGTGTGTACGAGGAAGCTAGCCGGAAACGTGAGATCTTGTTCGTCGGCGAGACGATCAGGAACGAACGTTGCGATGCGGCCTCGAGTTGCCTTGGAGAGAGAGAGAGAGAGAGAGAGAGAGAGAGAGAGAGAGAGAGAGGAATATTTTCTGAGATGAGGAGAGGACGGACCCTAATCTTGGAATGACCGCCCGGAGCGAGGTCGCAGATATAGAAGAGGGCGTGCCGCGCCAAGTGTGGCGGTATCTTGTGTCGAAAAGTGGAAATCTTCAAAAGTAGAGCGATCGAGTACTTATGAGCGGTGCATTGCAGTGTGTAGAGTATGATTTGATGGGAGAGATAAAATGAATGGTGTCATGTCTTGGATACGATGTGACTTTTTTAAAAAGAATTGTGTATCTATGGTTGGTCAAAGTGGATTCAATTTGTTTTTGGTTGGAAATACTTCAAGTGGTAATAAAACGAATAAATATTATAGTTGTTATTAGTAAAATAAACTTGGGTACGTGGTAAATAATATAAATCTATATAATTGTCAATACATTGTAACAAACAGAGGGATTTTTCGATGAAACGGTCTCGTCTGACAATACATAGGTATTTCTACTTTGTGATATTTACACATAAAGAATGTTTCTTTGGTAACTGATAAACGCAAAATCTATGTATATTATTTAATCGTTGTTTGATTTTATGTAATATTTGATTGTGTTTTTCGTTATACAATTGAATTGGTGAAATAAATTATTACTTTTAAATTTCAAGTTATATAAACAACAATATTTAAATAATAATTAAGTGTCGGAAAAAATAAAAGTAATTTTTATGGTTTCTAAAAAATACCAATTATTTTATCGAACTCTTCGTGATGAAAACAGTTTTATAGACAAATTATAAGAGATAAAGTGAACAAGAACCTCTATATACGATTGAATTCTACTACGATTCTCGAGTAGCGTGTGGTTTATTGCTCTTAGCCGTTTGCAGCTGATTGATCAGATGTAGACCGGAATAAGAGGTTGTACTCTTCGTGATTTTTCGAGAAATCTTCGTAAGAGATTAGGAGTTGTCATATATACATAAAATAAATTGTGTACCATAATAGTAATAATAGTGATAATAATAATAGTTGTTATTATTATTATTTGGTCATAACAGTTCTATAACGCGTAAAAAATGATAAATATTGAAAATATTTTACAAAATAACTTTATTACATGTATAAATAAATCCATGAAGAGCAATAAAGTGAATGCAAAATGGACACTTAATTATCTTATAATTTAATATATCTTTTATATTATTATTTAACTGAATGAAAATGCTGACAAAGACGAATTCTCTAACCATTTGTTCCATCTGTCAGAGTTGGTCACCGAGATTTTTCTCTTTTCCTGCATTTTTCATTACTTCTCTACATCCGTTGACTCGGCATATTTACGATATAACAAATGACAGAAAAAGGTATACTTCCTTTTCATAAAACGAATGCCGTTCATAAGAATATTATAATTTGAAGGTTGGATACAGAACAAATTATTTGAAATTATTATATCAGTGAATGTTTATGAAAAAGTATTATAAACCATTATCCATTCAAAGTATTATGTGCACAATTTTTATCATGAAAAGACTAAAATATACATACGAGGAAGGAAATCTTTCTAGAGTGAAAGCTTCAAAAATAGTATGATACACCCTGCCTTCGTGCTAACAGAAAGTAAGGAAAATACACCTAGAGCATGCCGCAACGATATTTTTTGGTCAAACTCTGGAAACTCTTATTCATAATTTGCAAAGTTTTTACTAAAAAATATAAATTACAAAGTTCCCTCATCTTTAACGAATGCAAGGGCCACTGCACACTTTCCGCATGCATTATTAAAATTATTTTCTCTTTATTATGGTACCACGAAAAATTTTTAACTGGAAAATTAAATGAAAATTTGGAACTTTCCAAGCGGTGTTTTTTTCAGTGAAGTATCTCCAGGGCATACTTTTTAATATAAATGTAAAATAGTTTTGCAATGCTTAGTTCACGTATTATTATAATTTAAGTAATAATGATATAAAAAAACATATCGTCAATTGAGAAAAATAAAATTCAAACAATTATATGTGTAATAAGCAAAAGTCGAAACCACCTCAAATATTCGTCACTCAACTTGCCAAGAATCTTTGTTACACTGCTAAGTACACTGCTACCTTTGAACCTCCCACTAAAGAAAAGCCTTTCGTATAACCATTTACCGTAATTAAAGTTGAGAAGTAACGTAAATGGATTTATTCAAATTGGAATTAAATTGGTATTTCTTTAGTTAAAACGAATAAAGATCAAAGAAAAAAGTTCAGTTTAATTATTTGTCAAATCTTAATAATACCAAAATTTCGTTCGAATTTCAAGGATGCTTAAATCATTCTACAATCCTATTCTTGAGTACCACGAAATTAATAATGCTTCAAGCGAAATACATTTGCAAAAGCAGTATTTTTGAATACAGGAGCAGTCGTAGAGCGCGAAAGCCTAGAAAAGTCTGAAAAATAGAGAGCCCCATGAATACGAAAGTCAGACGTAGAATCAATGGAAATGCGAAATATTTTACAATTCTCCTTTCACTTTGCCTTCACCTTAAATTTGTCGTACCTTCAGCCACTTCTTCTGCCTTGAATATACTCAAATTTTCTTCTTCCCACGAAAACTTTATTTAAATTTCTTTATTACAGTTTAGTGCCGGAAAAGTTTCATAAAAAGATATTTTATGAGACAGTGGTATAAAACATAGTGTCAAAGTAACATGAAAGTTTGAATAATCTCAGCACAGTTTTTCTGAAATCTCCTGTTAAAATATGTAAAGTGTATAATATTATTCTAAAAACTTAAATTCAAAACTTTTATTTTCCGTTTTACGCCATCATAAACTCGTCAATTATAAATATAACGTTGCTTTGTTAGCAATAAAGTAGCCACAGACATAATGAAGAATTATTTTTTTGTAATTTTTAGCTCTACACGAATAAATAAAATATTTCATTTAATTAACAAGCGAAACTACATTAATTAGCTACATTGTTGATGAAAGTAGGTATACAATGTTTGAACATTATTTTTTCTGTCGATTCAAAAACCTCGATTTTCTCAAAAGCTTCTACAGTAACTTCCATCCATTTTTGTTTTCACATTTCATTGATCCTGAAATTTAAGTTATGCATCGTATAGATGCAATTGTATAGATAATTTGTATTGTAAATCATGAATATACATTATAAATGCACATTAGCATTCCTCTTTTAATAATTTTTATTTTACTTTCGCTCACAAATATTTCCAGGTAAGAAAATATAAATTGACATATAAATGAAAGATTAAATTAAAATTCAAAGATTTCTTCCTTTCCTTTATATCCCAAGAACTATTTAATTTAATATTCCACAACAACTGATCACTCGTGCATATAATTTAATTATTCTCAATACCTAATTGTACATCTTCAAACTTTGACCAAGATTCCTCACAGCACAGCTAATATCCCCTATATATCGGGCAATCAGCTCGGAAGATCGGCGAACCGTGTCAATTTGGCATTACCGCCATCATCATCGCCGTCTCTTCTACCACACCATCCATTCAAGCACGTGCCGCTCGCGCGTCTTATACATAAGCGCCGCTCACAAATTTTTCATCTCTCTCTCTCTCTCATCTCCTGTTCCTGTAGCCCCGAAACTCACGCGCGCATGTAATGCGCCCGCGCGCGTCAGCCATTAAATCCTCGACTGCGCATCACAGTCTTCCATTGTTTACTCGGCGCTTCTGCCTCTCAGCTCCTTATCCTCTTTCGAGCGCGCCCGCGTCTGTGTCTCTCACTCACTCACTCACTCTCTCGGCCTCGTTTCCTTCGCAGCGATCGTTACGGATCGACGACGGGGAAAAAAGGCGCGATGCGACGAATACTATATATATCATCCGCGTGGTATGGCTGCAAAGTTTCATTGTTAGTGAGCTGGGGATTAGACCCGACGAGAGATTTTTTAACTCGATGGGAAAAGGCGAAAAAGTTGCGAGATAGAAGGGACGTAGTAGCTTATTTGAAAGTATTCTCGAAGGGTACGATGGTATAGTAGAATTACACAGTCGAAATGATTTGTGATACAGAGTTTCATTTTTTTCGCGCTTGGATGATTTCGGGTGTGGTTCGTCAATTTTTTTTTTTTTCGAAATCGGCGCGTTTCACGCTTGCGTGCTACGGAAATTGAATGTGGGAAGTAGACCATGGGAGAAGTTGCGCCCTGTCGAAATTCAAAAAAGGTTTCGGTTGTAAGCTGTGCACGGCCGTGCGACGGAAAGCAAACTTTTCGTTTTCCACAATCATAGTAAAATAGTTTGAGAAGTGTGGAACTTTGGAGGAAATTGTCAGCTCAGTACTTTAGTTTTTGGAGAGAGAGAGAGAGAGAGAGAGAGAGAGAGAGAGAGAGAAGAAGAAAAAAGTTGGTTTGTTTAAGGGACTGTAAGGCGGATCGAAAATGAAAATTCGGGTCAAAGACATGCTTGAACTTTTTTGTTCTTGAAAATAATACCGAAATCCTGTTTCGGTGTCAGTAGATGCAAAAGTCATAAATTACATAATCCAAACATTATTTTTCTTTATTTACCTTTTATTTTATATTTCGGTATTAAATATAAATTTATCTCGCATTCAAATTGTATTTTGTTGTAAATTATTGTAAATTGTTAAGTTTTTTCTTGAAAGCGGATATTTGTTCGATGAAAATCCAGAGTAAAAGGAGACAAGTAATACCATTACTACGACAATTACACTATAAAGTTACAAATCTTTTTTATTCCAAGAACTGCAATTAATTTATTCGTAACACTGTAATTCAAACATTGTAGAACTTTTTTTTTATATTCACTTTCCATGTATTTGGAAAAAAAACATCATTTGAAATAGACGGTCAGTGATGTTTTCTCGCTGCGCTCGTGTGTAAAGCTATCACTTTTAAACCCTTGTTACAAAATATAGCAGTTCAACTGCATCTATCATATTTCATTTTTTACTTTGGAAAATACCGTTATTTTTTTTTCTCCTACATAGATACCCCTAAAGTTCACATTATACGCATAAAAAAAATGACAAATGGCGTTTGAATTTTAAATTCATATCATTGAACAAACAGCTTCAAACAACCACTTGCCAATATCCAAAAGAACCCTTTGTTTAACTTACAAGGAAAGTACACTTGGTGTCCGCCTCCGATTTTCATGAAACTTCGCACGTGAGTAGAGTGTCAAAAAATATTCGTCACGTATTTTTTTTTATCTGCGGAAAAACATATCTAAGGGGTGAAAACCG
>JAYJLV010063611.1:0-16966 GCA_036873485.1 Torymus texanus
GCATCTAAATTTATAAGGATATGATGATGTGTCTTCTGGAACAGACCACTTTTTATTTTTTGTGTGCCTGTGTTATCCTATTTACTCAATCATTCAATTAAAACTTTCACCGTTTCGTCACCACAAAACACGAAAGTTTTCGAAACCACCGCAATATAAAACCGATCAACACTTTAACACGATAAAGTTCTGGCAATATAGCATCGGATCAAGAAGCAACTGAATTTAGAGTCACGCTCGACTCTTTCCACAGTCGTATGCAAGATAGATCCAAGAATGCGTATGGCGCTCGCTATATACGAAACAGAATGAAACCTCCTAGCGTATACAGGCGAGTGAGAACAGAAGAGAGCAAGACGGAGACAGTAGACAACAGTAGCAAGTGGCAAAAAGCAGCCTTTCACCAGCAAGAGAGAGAAAGAGAGAGAGAGATAGTATTCCTAGCATCCGCGTGCGGCTACGCGAAACGTAATACCGGCGATATTGCCTGTCCGCTACCCTGCGTCTTTGATTTTCCAACCAAGTGTAGGAATGCAAACCCTCTTCTACTCCTCTTACTGTTGTACACGCGCTCGCGTGAGATACACGGAAACACTATGAATTTCTTACCGGCCGAAAGCGAGAGAAAGAGAGAGAGAGAGAAGGTGAAACAAAGAGAGAGGGTGAACGGGTGAATATTGACCCGATCCGACCTTTCCGGCATCGTTCGTGGTGATGGTGTTAGTAATAGTGTATAGCTGTGCCGTTGTCGCCATCCCTTTGGAGATTCGAATTATTGGATATTGACCGCGTTCGCGCGCGTGAGAGTGAGAGAGAGCGAGCGATCTGGCTGCTACTGCTGCTGGTGATGGTAATGAAAAAGCCGAGATTTATAAAGGTCTACACACAAGCACACATTCACTACGTACACATACATATATATACAATATACCTATATATACATCCTAACCGTCGGATGGAGAGCTTTAATTATTGCGGATGTTAAAGCGTTGTGATGTGGGTTCGTTTTCTCTCTCTTTCTCTCTCATGGTAGGGGCGCGCGACGGGGCGTCGAGAGAGTTTGCTCGGGAGCCGATTTTGTGATTAATTTTTTTTGCTTTGTTTTAGCGCACAGTGAGCGGGTTGATTAGTTATTGGGATTTTCGAAAATTGTGGTTCGTTTGGCTTTCCCATTGTTGATTTTCTTATTTTTTTTTGTAATTAGTATGTGATATGTGTACGGGTACGAGTTTAGTAATAAATTGGCTGGATTTAATCAAATATTTAGTGACAAACTGTCAATTCGAAATTCGGATAAATAATTAAATTTTCTGGTAATGTAATAATGTGCTTAGTTGAATGAAATAATTCTGAATCAATGCGATGTAATTGAAATGTGATGCTTCTTTGATGTTATTAGGTCAATTGAATTTGTTAATTAATGATATAAGTATGTGTTATTTGTGAATTATTAACATGACGGATGAAAATATAAAATTTTAAGAATTTTCTATTAGTAATGGTATTAATGAAATCATCGATATACCTCAAGTTATTTAAAACATACATAATCTTATTGGATAAACTATTAAATTTGTATATAATCCTGATCGGAAATTCACTCATCTTAAAATTAATTTCCGTTTACATCTAATCTAAATATATTAATATATAAACTAAAATATATTTTCTATACTGCTGTGACACAATGTATACTACTATCACCAAGTTAAAAAGAAAACATTTTCATTACCCAAAAGCGTCTTATTCACTGCAAAAAGTAAAGCACACACAAGCAATAACACGCGACGCTAACCCCAACAGTTTCGCATATACACAAAGGTGTGTAGTACGGTCGTACTACTGGTCGTTGCACGGGTATATATACCTTGCACGGCTTCAACGCGACGACGAAACTTTTTTCTCCCCCTTTCTACCATCACGATCCCCCTTCTCTCAAAACACACGAATCGAAGTAAAAGCGCGGAGCCATTCATCGTTCGCGGCACGGAGGGGGGAGGAATGGAGGTGGCCGGAAAGTTTGCATTCCACCCTCTTGAAACAAGCGCCGTCGGCGGCAGCAGCAGCAGCAGCAGCCAAATTGAAATTGAACTCCAGGCGCGCGCGCGCGGGCGCGTAGAACGAGACGATAAGACGTTGATCATTGAATCGAATTGAATCTGCGGCTAACTTCCGTCGCCGTGGCTTTTTTCCTCCCCTCTCTTCGCTCTTTCTCTCTCTCTCTCTCTTGCTGTACCGACGATTGGCTCCCTTGATTTTTCCAGCTACCAATTCTTTCTTCATTTTCCTCTCTGTCTTTTTCCCTCCCCTTCGCTTTTGTATATATATGTATATCTGTCTTTCTCGGTTTCACTCGGAGACAGCAACCACGACTTTCTTCTCTCTTTCTCTCTCTCTCTCTCCTCTCTCTCTTACGACCTCTGTTCGTTCTTTCGCTTTCAAGTGCGTCGGGTGGTGTACGCGATGGAGGGGTGAGCTAAGTTTCTCCAATCCAGGAGCGATAATTAATTTGGATGATTGAAAGGGGCTTCCTTGCGGCTAATCGATTTTCATACGGAGCAAGCGAAGGGTATAGGACGGGATTCGCGAGTTTAATAAGCACGCAAGGGCGCATGGATGATTTTGTATTATACCGAGTCAGACGCGCGGGGAGGGTCATAGGAAATTGCGGTGTTATTTGTTTTGCATAATTTACGATTCGCGAGCGAACGTGAGGTTTATGTGTGAGGTGCGATGAAAAAAAATGAAATTGCTCGTTGATTCGATTTTCGTAAGTAATTATTGAAATCGATTGATTGTAATTGGCTTTTTATTCGGTTTGTCTGTATAGCTTTCGGGTAATATAAACAGTTTATTGTGAAAATTGAGACTTTATATGATTGTTGATGTTTTCGTTTAGAAGAATTGATTGTTGATACATTGAGAGGAAATTGTATCGGTTAGTAAATTAATGGCAAATATTTTTAGTAAGTTCGTGTAGCTAATCCTTTATAACTCGAATTTTATAGAATTTGTATAAATGACTTGTAAAAATTTTATTGCAGGGTAGATACGGTTTATAAAAAAACTTTATTTGCATTAAAACTGCGTGTTAATTAATTGTACAATGAATAAATCAACTAAACAACATTATACTGAATACTAATATACTATATATAGACATTTTTTGCAATGCAAATGTAGTCGATAAAATGATTCGCGATCCAAGTATAAAAAAAAGAAAAAATAGAATTCATTATACAGGAGCTCGAGGCCACGAGACGTATTATCGTACCATTGCCATGCGAAAATAGATTACTTAATAATATCCTACATGGCACGTATTACAATAAAATCGTGATTTACGATATCGGGACACCGATACATCATACTACACCGTAATTACATATCAAATAAAACATTAGCCGCGCGCTAAATCACCGCGCGGCCGCCCACTTTTTGCGCAAACGGGTCAAGGGTGGCGAGCGTTAACCGTAAAAGGAACAACCCGAGAAACAGCCAGGGAAAGAGAACAAAATACTTATATACATATATAGAAACACACACACATTACAAAGAGCACATTGTGAACACTCGAGCATGGCCATCCAACTCCCAGCATGTATTTTTTCTATTAGAACCGTGCGAGCGAGCGCGCCTCCTCCCATGAGGAACACTGAGAAGGAGGTGGTAGTGAAGGAGAGCGAAAAGGAAGAGAAATATACAAACAAACGAGCATTTCAGCTGGCTCTAAATGGAGGAAAGGCTCGCCGAGGCGTAAAGTGCTATCCATCATTAATTATTTCCTTGGTGTATACGCGCGCGAAAGAGTAAGCGAGCGAACGAGCGAGAGCAAAATCCCCAACGGTGAGCAAGTGAGACCAAGTTATTTGCCTCCTTTTCCTTTTCCCCTCAATGTCACGTCTTTATACCTCTTCGTCCCTCTCGAGGCGCGACTATATACTGGGTTTCTCACTCACCGCGTGTTGATCCCTTTTTTTTTGCACACGCGTTATCGCTTTTCCTTCTTTACGGCTACGTGACTTTTTTCGTTTTCATATATATATATGTGTGTGTGTGTGTGTGTGTGTGTGACCACATCGTTTCTGGATTTTTCGTAAAGTATATCTTTTTGGGTTGCATTAAGTGGCTCTTTTTTTATTTCTGAGTGGCTTTACTAAATTTTAATTAAATGTCGTTCATGTAGCGTACATTAATTATATCTGCAGATATTTTTTTAATCTCCACTTTGTTATAATATATGAAGTTATATTTTATGAGTTACATTTAGGTTGTATCTATAACAAAGCAATTTTTGCTAACAAGAATTTTAAGTTTCATTTTACTACACAATTTCCGAAAAACAAGAAAATCGCGTTTTCACTGTGATTTTCATCTATTGATCGGTGCAGATAGCAATAAATATAGTTTTAATGATTTTATTGGACTTTTTTATTGGAATATTAGAATACTCCGGAGAAGAAAATTTTTTCACAAAAAATATCGTGTATCTTTATTTTTAATCTCAACCATAGCAAGTCTATTCCCAGTTGTTGTTCCATTTTTCCATGTACGCCAGAACAATCATGTCACTAGCGTATAGCAGTAACCCAAAGCACATCATCTCCACACTCTTTATTCTTTAGCCCCCATATCTCATAAAAAAGAAGTACAAATCTCAAAACTCCACCACACCCCCGTCGATTTACACACGTACCTACAACAATCCTCCCAAAAATGCTCTCTTATACCGCTCGTAAAGCCAAAAAAAAAAACGAGAGCATCCTCCAAAAGAAACTCAGCGACCGGCAAAAAAGCAATAAACACGGACACTTTTACTTCGACTTCACGGTGCGAAGTGCTATGCCCTCCGTAAAAAAGTACAATCATCCCTCCTCGCTTGTGTATACCTTGGCAGTGCGCACTAGGGCCTCGCGCAAAAAAGTCCTTCTCTCCAGAACGGAGCTCGCGCGCGCGCGCGCGGAAGAAGTTAAATAACCGAAGGTATTTGTATTCAAGAGCCTCTCCTTCTCTTAAACACTTTCTCTTCTCTCCTACTGCCTTCTCTCTCTCTCTCTCGCTATGCCTTTCCTCCTTGATCTCTCCTCCTCCCTCTCTCGAGGAGTTTCCTCTCTCTGTCTCTCTCTCTCTCTCTCGGCGTACATTTCTTACGCCCTCCACTCGGCAAGCGCGAGAGAGCTTTTTGCCAGACGGTCATTAGGCGCCGGACCGCAAATGTCTCCGCATGAATTCTAATGTCCAGGCGCGCAAGGTTACATTTCCCTCTTGCTCGTTTTCTCTCTCTCCCGCTTTTCAACTAACGCCGCCACTGCTGCCGCCGTAGTCGCGCGATTTATGCGCGGCTAACGCTAAGTGTGTTTTCTCTCTTTCTACGAGTCTAGCTGCGGGATGTATGTTTCGCTGCTACAGTAGCTACAGCTACTACTGTAGCTCTAGCTTCTCTTTTCCTCCTCCTACTTCTCCCCATACCAACTGATTTCGCGACGTTGCGCAAAGTTACGGCTTCTTGCGGGCGGTGCGTTTTGAGCGTACGGCGGCTGCTGCTGCTGCTGCTGCCACCGCGTCGTTCGATGCCGCTTTTGCGGCCGGTTTTGATTATCAAAGGCTAGGAGGGGAGTATAGGGAGCCTGAGTTGGTCCGATGCCAGAGATGTGGAAATAATTGTGTGAGCTCGGTTGAAAGCGCTGCGAGAAGCGTCGATTAGGATTCCGTGCTTATGCGGAATCGAATTTAAAATATCGCCTTACTTGTCTTATGTAAGTATATAATAGTATAGTAAAGTTATATTATTATAGCTAAAAGTTTATACTATTCGCAGTATCTTACAATAGTTTGTGTGTGTGTGTGTGTATATATATATATATATATATATTTGTGGCTTCCCGGAATAGTCGAATAAGTCCACTTTTCGAGTTTCCGAAAAAAGGGGTTTTAATGTTCAGACTTATATGTAAGATCGGGAAAAACGAGATAAATCGCGATACTTGACTAGTCAATTGACACATTCAAAACACATATTACACGGTGGTTTCAACAAATTATACATTTTCTGATGTGTTAAAAACGAGCAAGAATTCAAAGAAGTATGAACTTATCTGGTTATTCCGGGAACTGTGGACTTATCTGATAGTGCAGTTCGCCTTTATTTCAGAACGTATTCTTTAATTGAATTATGAAACGGTCAATAAATTACAAAATTAGTAATTGCTCAATGAATTCTTCTAACTTATTCAAGAAATTTCTATTTTTGTGACATTTCTATTAAATTTACGACCATTTATTGTATTTGTATTTGACTAATATAGTAAAATTTTAAAATGTTATGTATTTTTAAATAAACAGATAAATATATATTAGCTATAATATTCACATTCAACTTGAATAGATAAAATAAATGATAACTACGATAAACGAAAAAAATGATGGGCTTATCCGGTTATTCCGGGAAAAAAATTTGTAAAATGGACTTATCTGGTTAGGTTTCAGGTGAATTGTAGCTTTACGGCAATATTTTGGCTACTACTGAAAGTAGTAAATGAAAAAGGCCTATTTAAAGATACAAAATCCGGGGTTATCTCAATTTTCAAAAAAAGTCAACTTTTTCTGTTATTCCGGGAAACCACAAATGGACATTGTCCCATCAAATAGTACGACGATAACAAGCGAGTTAAATTTCTCTATACCTGATGTACTCTATTATTAGTTGTGTACATATACAGTTAAGTTACACACGTTGCTTCGTTAGGTTATATGTATATTGGATAGTCACATACCACATGATTTCCGATTATGGCTTTATTATATAGATCCATCGTATAGATTTTGTTATCGAATTTGTATTAATAGCGTATACTGGGAATAACGTCGAAATGACACAATTATCAGAACCTTTAGCGTATCAGCGTAGTACGGATAAACTATATATACATACGTCCGTTTGGAATTCCAAGTGGTTCTATCAACGTTAATACATTTTATATTCCAAATATCGATACTTCTCCTTAACTATACATAATCTCTTCTAAAAATACATCGTTCGTATCCTCAACACTAAAATACAAAAATTTCCATTTTTGCAAACTACAAAATCCGCAGCTCAAGCTGAAAAAAAATCTCTTCGTTATACGTACGTTTAACAAATTACAACATTCGAACGTGGCTCTTTACATTTTCACTAACGCCAAATTAAAAGCATGCCGTTACACCGTTTTCCTCGTCTTATAAATATAAACGCGTTACACCTCTCTATTTCTCTCTCTCTCTCTCTCTCTTTTACTCTCTTGCAACCGTTACCTTTATCCTCCCGACGTCGTTTCCTTTCGGTCCTCTTATGAATACGTAACAGCCTGCGTAGCGCCCAGCTCGTGTTTTGCCCTCTCTCTCTCTCTCTCTCTCAGCGCATTTTTGCAGGATCGTCTCGTTAAGGTTAACTGGCGCGTCGATTTATATATGCGCGCAGTAGCAGCAGCAGCAGCAGCTCCTCGCCAATTACGGCGCGCGCACTGTACGCCTCGTTCTTGCATCGCCGCCTCCCGAAACGCGATTTCCCCTCTCTCCTTTCCTCGTGCAAGTCAGAAGAGCACAAGTACAAGTTGCCTGTGCGACCTTCGGAGTCGGCGACTCCTCTGGTTGTGTAGGGTCTGCAATTAGCCTGCAGAGAGAGAGAGAGAGAGAGAGAGAGAGAGAGAGAGAGAGAGAGAGAGAGAGATGAGAAGGATTTTGGTTTGTCGTTTTTTTCCTATTTTGTAATAGCTATCTGCGCGGTAGGTTGAGGTTTATAGCGATAAGTGGGCGTGAGATCTTTGTCAGGAATGTTGATCCTGTCGGGGGAGGTGGAGGCGGTTGTCTTTTTAGTTGGCCGTAGAGCGCGTGATGCGTAGCGCTTGATGTAAACAAGTTGTTTTTAATAAAAATCAATGGGATTCAGGAAAGTCGGGTTTTCACGTGGCGCTTTACCAGTTACCTGAGCGTAAAGTAGATATTTGCTTTTTGATTTTAAGACTTGTAATAAATCCGGTCTATTTGCGTCGAGTATGCTAATTTAAAGATGATGCTAATAATTTAAGTGATTAATCATCCGAATTTTCATGTACTTTAACAAAACTTTAATCATGTGCTGTAGCAGTGCTTACTTTATAGCACGGAGAGAAAAATAATTTATGAATACAAAAAAATGTTTGAACGCAAATACCTGCTCGTTGGAATAAATGTGTACATATTATATTTATACATTTATTTCTAAAATCTCGAACATCTTAATATAATCTACGCTCTAAAGTGCGGTGTTAAGGAATCATTAATGATCTTGTACAGATAGATACGACCAAAAATAATTCAGAAACCTTAATTTGAAAAAATAATAATGATAATTTAGGTGAACATGAAAACTTCTTTAAAACTGTTACGAGTTTCAATACTTTTATCATCAAAGAGATGCAAGATATTTTATTTCTATAAAATAAATGTAAGTATCCAGAAAAAGTATTTTTTGCATATTAAATATTCTATTTATGACTTAAGCTTCTTACAGGAAGAATTTTTTATAATATTTAGGGCCAATTACAATCTAGTTGAAAGTATGAAAACACAATATTTCAAGTGCTTGTTAAAGTTTAATAAATAAAAGAAGCTAATCCTTAGTTATAAAATTGTTATTAAAATCATATCAATAGAACGACTCTGCGCAGGCGCGATTCGAGTATGTTTTTGACAACGAGCTCACGCGGAACCACTTCCATTATTTGTTTTAATTGGAAAAATATCTATGCGAATCTGTGTCAATTGCTCCGATATATTAAAGCAAGATTTAAAAATAACAAAATAATACCGCCTGCGCGCGCGCGTGCAGTGTCGTGCACACGCAACCTAGATTTATGCCGATAATCTACCATTTATTTTACGCGTATGATAAAGCAAAATTCGAGGCTTTCTAGTATTTTCGACGATAAAACTACATCGTAAACTGCAATAAACTGTAAAATCAATTAACGACGAAAATTATAGGAATTATCATTTATAAAATGATTTATTAGCAAGTATATGTAATAACAAATTTCTTCAGCGCTACGTATATATATATAATTTATTATACGTTATTAATGCGTTTATTGATTACAATGAACGATTTTGTATTATATAAAATAAAAGAAATTCGAAAAGGCATATCAAAATTCCCTTTGAAAAAAGTCCCACGGAAAATATAACTCAGCAAGCAATGTGAATCCAAGCATAGATGCAGGACAAATTTTGTGTCAGACACTGTGATATTTTATATACACCGACTTCTTTTTGTAACTTTCTCATACATTTTAAATTCAAAACTTATATTCATTCCCCACATCCCAAGCATATATACATATATTCCCGCAAGTTATCAGTATCTCTATATACCCGACACGTTATCCCCTTCCTCTCCTACTATAATGATAAATGCCTCTCTATCAGCTGCGGTCGATCCGTTTGATTTGCGCAACAATTATAACACCGGCGGTGCACGTCTCCGTTCAGCACGCGTGAAATTCAACTCCTATATATGACGTGTGTGGGCTGTGGAACACGAGGGCGCATATAAACACATATACATATACACTGACATTACTCACTCACTCTCTCTCTCTCAGGCATAGCGCGCGTATATACACACTGATCCCTATACTCACCCATCCAACCGATCAATTCCCGATCGCGTCCGAGTATCGGCTTCCGCAAAACCCCAGAGCAATTTAAAAATATTCACGCGCGTGAACGTCGATCTCACCCTCGCCTCATGCTCTGCCTGCAAAATACATGTAGAGGGAGAGAAGAGAGAGAGAGAGAGAGAGTATAATGCTGCTCGCGGTATATACGCGGAAGCGCATATATAAATGCCGAGGCTCGAATATCGGGGAAAGCGTGAGTGTGTGTGTATGGCTGTAGGGTGGCTGCCAGGCCGCGTGTGTTTTGAATTTTAACGGAAAATGTATGCACATACGTTGTTCTTCCCACTCTCGCGCATCCTCTACTCTCGCGAGTTCGCGGTGTGTGTATATATATATATACATACACAACCGTGCGCCCTGTGAAGCTCATGCATATTTTTACGCGTAGCAGGCGCCGTGGATGTATATGTGGGTGGGTGGGTGGATGTATACGTGGATGTTGATGATATCATAATCGCACGTGTATTTAGCAAAGGCGCTGAGGTGAGGTTATGCACGTGTGTATCATGATATATCTATATATATACACACACTAGTGAGGCTTTGCCCCTCTGCTCGCTCGCCAACCCCCAATATAATGTTAATAATTAGAGGACTGAAAACATATTTTCATGTTTTCATGTTTTCATGTTTCATGAAGGGAATGCAACAGGAATGCGCGTTTTATTGTTGTTATTTTTAATAAAACGAATGAAAAAAAATATTTTGTTTTTCGCAACGTGAATGGCAAATCGGTCTTTGTTCATTCGCTCGCGTTTTATAAAAAACGGAACATAGTAGAGTGGAAAAAAAACAAAATTTATATCTATAAATATGTAATTTTTGAAACCGTTGTTCTTCGCTTTCCTGGTGAATAAAATTGGTTCGCAAACCATGAACATGGCGTAGAATAATTAAACGTTATCGAATGGAATGTACGTATTTTGTGTACGCTAATTCAAAAAGACTTGAAAAAGGCTATCGTTATATAAAATGTTGAAAATACTTGTCTGACAAAATTAATAATAAATATAGATGTATACACGGTGAAAAATGTACAGGCTCTCGTTATTATACATATATACTTTCAACGTAACGCGCGAAATTGAACTTCGGAAATTTTCAAAATACTCGATGCCGTCGAATACATGTATATATACGCGTATATCCCAGCTAAAAATTAATTTTCAATTAAACATTCTTCAAATTCACGTACCATGTATATAACGCAACATCGACGCATAATACATTTAACTACCTATATACTGCTTTCGGTTTTGCAAATATTTCGGTGGAAAGAGCCGTATAAATTACGCGGGCAACTGTTGAACTATCGAAAAACATTATCCGTGCCATTTTTCTAATTAAAACATTTACCATTCAATGTCCCGTGGTTTCAATTAAACATATATACACACGTGTATGCGTACACACACACACACATAGTCGAGCTGCTGCTGTTGCTGCTGCTGTTGGTGCGTTTACAAAATCGAAGTTTTAATTCCAATTACTTTGGGCTGCACGTGCGTATCGCATTTCGCGTTCCCCTCTCGCCTCTCTCTCGCGAGCGCGCTCGTGCACGTAAAAAACAAACAGTTCGCAGTCAGCTCAAATAAATCTGGTATCGGTGCCGCTCACACGCTTTCTCTTTCTCTCTCTCTCTCTCTCGCTCTGCTTTTCGCTTCGTTATATGGCTGCGCGCTTCTCTGTCTATTTTTCCCCTCCCTCTCGTTGCTGTGGCTCTCTTTGGTTTGCCTGCCTGCCTGCCTGCCTGTGCACGTCTCTCGCTTCTCTCGACGGTCGAAGGGATGGGCGGAGGCCGCATTATCTGTTGTTATTTTGAAATGTTTGAGCTGCTGGATTTTCGCTATTATATATACTGTTATAGCCCCTACGCAGATTTTATTTCGTGTATCTTGAAGTAGGATAATTTATATGGAAATTCGGTTATTATTGTTGGAAATATTTTGGTATTTCAAAAGTTTTAATAAATGTAAATGTATAACAGGTTAGTTTATAATGAATATTTTTTTCAAGCGAAATAATTATATATTTAAATCGACTTTATTCATTTTTTATTTATTTTCTCTTAATATTCTCGATGATAATAATATATTAACAAAACTAAGCATCTCTTATTTAAATTAGTTATTATTTTAAAAATTAATGTCATAAAATATTGAATTATTATTTAAAGCTTTTAATTCTTTAAAGTCAATAACGACATAGAGTATACACACACGAGTCCCCATAAATTATAAAACTTCTCTTTAAATCAAGCTTAATTTAAAATTAAACGATGTCGATTTATAAATTTAGTTATAAACTTTAAACCACTCGAAAAATCACCACCATACATTAAAGCTCATTGAACGCTAAATGGATAGTCATAAGTCAATGCCCTCAAATGCCATGCGTTCAAAATCGACCCATACGCGTACATGAAAGTTTTATATATACATATATATTCCATTCAATCAAAACCTCTCGTCGTCCCTTTCGTCACGACTAGCTCTCGTATAGTACGTTTGAGACCAAGTCCAGCTTTTCGCTTTGATCCTTTAGCTTTAACTGTCCGCGCGCCGATTTACCGTTCACATAATTTTCGTTTTGCTCATTTTTCATGGCCACTTTTCATCCTGTCCTTTGTATATGAATAAAAGCTTTCAGCGTTATAAATAACTAACCCATCGTACCTATTTCACGTCCAATTGTTTTTACATTGAAAAATCAAATTCTACGCTAGAGACTCGAGAAGAGTGTCGTTTTTAACAATGTTCAAAAATACTTTCATTTTATATTATGTTAAGAATATCATTTGAATGAAAACAAAATATCGAACAAAATAAACGTTACAGTGAATCCCCTAACAGTATTACTAATGATTAGACAATTTACAAAACTATTAGTTAAATAAATGTTACAATTAATCCCCTAACATTATTATTGATAATAATAGTTACATAATCATGTAAACATTCGTCGATTTACAATAGCACATGATTTACGCACAAGATCAATCCGATGTAAATTCGATCATCGACTCACCTCACGCATACTAAACTCCCAACGAATTTCGAGAACATTAAAAAAAGCTCGTTTAGCAAAAGAAAAACCGCCTTCCAAAGAAAAAAAAATCGATAATCCGCGCTCTTGAACCTTTCTCGCGCTTTTGCAAAAGTTGCTCAACTTTTATTAAACACACTTCAGGCTATCGGCGAGGGGGAGGGAGGGGGGAGGGTTATTGCGCGAGTCAAATGATTTTCAACCGGAGCACAAGAGTTATTACCGTTATTTCGTGCTCGCGCGCCCACGAAGCAGGCGTAGCAGGCCCGCCGCCGGCGAAAAAAAACTCTGACGGCTAGCTATAGTCCAAAGTCGTGGGGGGCAGCTACGTTCGCGGAAGCAAAGGGTTTGCGTAAGCTCTTCCTCGATTGGCTTTTTTCTCTCTCTCTCTCTCTCTTGCTCCTCGCCCAAAGCTCGCTTGCCTTCTGGCTTGCGATTGGTTCCCTCTCTCTCTCTCTCTCTCTCTCTCTCTTTCTGGCGGAACTCTACTCTCGAAAGCGGATTAAAATTTGCCGATGAAACTTTTCGACGCGGAAGTGAGCGGACCAGAGAGAGAGAGAGAGAGGGCTAGCTTTAGTGTAGAAGAGAATGGTCGGGAGTAAGGGGGGAGGGGGTGCACTCGAGAGCGATCAACGCGCCATTCTGCACCGTTGGTAGCATAGGGCGCGCGTTAATGAGGCGACCGAACTCACCGCGATAGCTTTGCGGCAAACTCCCCCAGACCTTCTCCCTCAAACTCCCTTAATCTTTCTTTCCGTTAATGAATGCGCCAATAGAAGGGGGGGCAGTCGAGTCGCCTATACTCGCCAAAATTATAATTATTCGCATTGAACAGGGCGGGGGGGTGTAACACTCCGACGGCATTATTTCACGACGATTGTGAACGCGAGGGTTGAGGAATTAGCGATTAATGAACGACGGCGTCTTACCTTTTTTTTTCTACTCGCAGTTTCTTTGAGCGTGCAACGTTATGGTACTTGCGAGATCTCGCGTCTGGGTTGTCATTGAGAGGTTTCGGTTCGATGGTAGTGAAAGAATGGAGGGAGAGAGAGGGAGAGAGAGAGAGAGAGAGAGAGAGAGAGAGAGAGAGAGAGAGAGAGAGAGAGCGCGCACGCTTATTGGGCTTTTACGAGCTATTTATTCGGCGTGCGAAACGACCACGTGCTTTTTTTCTTTCGCTTTTTACGCGTGGGTATATAACCACGGCTGTGGAGTGGGAACCAGTTAAATGGTTTTTAATCTCGGGTGATTTCAAGATGAATTATTGGAGAGCTGCCGAATGCGCCTGGAAGCCAATATTCGGATATATTAACAGAATTATTGGTAATTCACGTTGTTAAGTGCACCAGGCGATAATAGTATTGTAGTTTTATCCGTTTTGCGGTCGAAAAAAGATATTAATAGAAAGTAAATAAATAATAAGGAAAAAAAAATTATCCGCTTCGAGTTCATTGTACTTTGAAAGTGTGTGTTTCAAGGCTCGACAATGATTTATAAACTGCATCGATTTTTCACTGTGCAAACGCCTGTCGACGACACGTTAAATGATTAAATTACCACTCGATAGCGTGAAAAATGATAAACCAGACGCGCGAAATTCGGCCAACAAATTCTCCTTCGATTCACCGCGTTTGCGAGAGTGCGGGAGGGAGAAAGAGAGAGAAGGCGGTTATCGCGGGCCTCATTTATCTCAGTAGATATCCCGAGGTCGGATATACGAGAATGTACAGCTGCCGGGTCGTTACGACTCGCTGCTACCAGAAATAAAGGTTTTAACGGTCAGAGGAGGTGGAGGAGGAGGAAGAGAGGAAAAACAAAAGAAGTGAGTCCCGAAGGCAAAAGCGCGGTGAGGGTGGGAAAGTCCCACGCGTGCGTGTAAGAGAACGAGAGAGAGAGAGAGAGAGAGAGAGAGAGAGAGAGAGAATGAAAGAAAGAATAGGAATATACACGTGGGCCAAAGTGAAAATGAGACGGGAATTGATGTTGGGACAAATATATCTGCTTCCTTATGGCTTGGGTCGAGAAAAATTGTTGACCATAAGAATCTTGAGTGGGATAATATTGGATGCGAAAGTGCGTATATAAGTATACGTACGTACGGGTGATACGATCCTTTTTGTATTTATTTTTAGCGTAGTGGCTGATTGGGTCAATGAATTGTTTAATAGGACTTGTGATGGAATGCTTTGATGTTGTTTATCCTACAGTATAATATAGATCTGAACTTTTACGAGTTTTATTGGGAACATTGACGAAATATTTTATAAAAGCTCCACTTGAAAATGCAGATAAATATAATAAAATCCGTGTATTTTTGGTCATATAGAAAATTGGTAAAATATTTATCATTCTTGAATACCAAAAATAAAAAATCATTAACCGAATAAACCGAGTAAAAGAGAACCGAAACACATTTTTCATTGTTCACGTTACGCTTTCAAAAAAAAAGCCGTTAATTAAAAAATGATTCAATTCATTTGGAAAACTAATTGCATAAAGCCATTGAAGTTTTGATGAATTAAAAAAAAATATAAAGCTAAAAACTTCCTTTCCATCCCGAAACTCATAATAACCTAACAACATTTTTCAAATAACAAAGTTAGCCAAATTCCGTTAACAGTTCGGCGAGGGGGCGACTTTACCGGGAGTAATAATAAATTTTCCAGCAATATATAACAACGCAACGGCTAACTTTTACGACCCAAATATTTACGCCTCGAACCGTAAAAAGCCCAAGCTTGCGCGCAAAGTTAAAAGCCGGAATACCGAGGAATCGTGTAAAAAGTATCAATTAAACAAGCCCATCGTATAGTAAGAAGAAGAGTTGCACGTATACGAAACAAAAAAAAAAGCAACCGTGCAAACAAATAGGGGACAAGTATAAGAAAGGATATCGTGCGATAAAAGGAGTCGAGAACGCGTGCAGCGGTCTACATAAAGAAGACGCTATAGCTCGCATGGTAAGGCTAAAAAAAAAGAAGAAGAAGAGAAGGTCAGGGACCATGTCTCGGAATGGAAAGTTACGCGCACGGGAAAATAATGTCTCGTTATCGTCGCCTCCAACCCCAACGCGCACGCGGCTAATCGTACGACGCTACCACGGCGGCACCGGGAAGGAGGATCGAACAGAGCGAGAAAACGCTTCTCCGACCCGATAGGATTAACCCTTGGCTAGTCCAGTTAATCCCTTTATTGGCCGGACGAATCCGACGGTTGATTTTATATATATATATATATATATATACACACACACACACACACACACACACGCGTGTACGCACGTGTGAGAGAAGCGATGCGTCGTGTCGTGCGCTCTTTCTTTCTTTCTTCACTATACGCTCGTCCTTCTTTTATTGCTTTGGGCAACGCGTGCGTGGGATGTGTGGTCCGAGGGTGAACCACGCACGCTGGTCTCCCTTTCGTCCATCAATTGCTCGTAAATGCGTGTCCGGGAAGTGGTGCGTGCACTGTGTAACAGGAGGCGGCAGTTTCAGTGAGACGTTATGCTTTTGAATAGGACAGAGTATATAGTCTATGATGCTTTTCGACGTCGATTTTAAATGTTACTTAATCGCGTAAAAGATAAGATATAGTGGTTTGATAAAGTATACTGTCGTAATATATTTAGTTGTATTTATTATCATTGGAATTTTCAATAGTATATTAGATGTATAATGTAAGGTAGTAGGTTTTGAAATTGCATGAAATATAATACATTTTTTTTTAATTTGGTGCACTTGATTCATCTGTTGATTCATACTATAACGCGCAATAAAAATAAAGAAGCCCTGGTGGAAATCGAAACCATTTTATAACTAATAAATGATCATTTTTGCTAGTACTGGCTATAAAATGGGAACTTCTCTTGTCCAGTTACTAGCTCCCGATGAAATACTTTTTCTCCCATTATTTGGCCATTTAATGGATTGAAAAATAGACCGAGTTTTTTGAAGATAATAAGCACAAGATTGTTCTTTAATATTTTAAAGGTATTAAAACTGATCAGTTTCTTTAGTCTGAAAATGGCTAGCAGACGGCTTGCTATTACGACAAAGAGTGAGAGAGACAGAATCAGATCGAGAAATAAAAGTTTTGCTGTATCATTTATAGAATGAGTACAGCAAATGATTTATTAATTAATGTGAATTATTTATATTTTGGTAAGCTATCCAATGACCTTTAATGCTCTTTCATCAAAGATAAAATTAGTAAGTAAATCAAAT
>JAYJLV010063632.1:0-16960 GCA_036873485.1 Torymus texanus
GGATAATTCATTGTATTTATTTTTTTACAGGATGAAATAGAGGAGTCGGTAAGGTAGGACTATGGCATCCCCTTAACGGCGGAGAGATGAGAGAAAAGCTTAGCTCGTTTTTCTCCCTCTTCTTTCCCTCGTAGAACGCACTTCGGGGGTACAAACCTCCCCTAATTATAAAACTTTTTCACAGAGATGACACTAGTTGTGTCATTTTCGTGCTTATTTTGTTAAACATTCGACTCCCTTTACATTATTAAAAATTATTTACAAAATCTATGTGTGTTCGGTGAGAGTGTATGTATGTATGTTATAAGTATTTATTGTTATAAGTATTTATTGTTATAGTTCTATAGTGTTTAAAACATATAATTATAGCTAGGAAATGTATTCTAGAGCTCTGAATATATAGGTTATCTTAATAAACGAAATAAAACTAAACATTTACGGATATAATGAACTTGCAGACAAAAATTTGAAGTATTATTAAAAATTACTTATTAAATAAGAGTGTATGTAAATTCACATATTTATAAATGTTGTTTTAATGAACTAATGTAAGTAAAATTAAACGTTTGCGCATATAATGGACTTATATTTAATAATTAATAGTATTCACAACTTATAATTTAATACGCACAATAAAGTTAAAGTTACGATTACAAATTATTATAGTCAGCTTAGGCTAAAGATGATTTTTAATAAAATATTTTAATTTTATTCTTTTTCTTTATATTTATATTTCTACGCATGTATACATTTTGTGTATTTGGATTATTTATTCGTTTATGTTCATAGATGTTTCAATAAAACGGTTGAAAAATGCAAACAAATAATAAGAGTGAATTAAAAATTATGTTATAAACGCGTATGTAAGAGACGTAACTAACACTTATGTGTCAAATAAGTTCGCGAATACGTTTTACGTTACATAATTAACCTATTTTTTTATTAATGCTCGTAAATTTAAAATAATGTAAATGATATGAAAACTCGAAGGAAGTTCTCACGGTCAAATTTTTATGGTTTTTTCCAGCGTCGTGTGCGTGCTGTGGCCACGACCGGGGTGGCTTGCTTTTATTTACATAGGAGAAAATATTTTCGTCTTGCGAGAAACTTTCGCTTTCAAGCGTTATCTTTGAGACAAGCGAGAATGTAGCGTCCTTCGTGCGGCGATCATAAAATTTTTGACGATATATATTTTTCCTAAACAAATAAGACTCGAGATTCGAAAATTTGTAAGATAGGCTTACCGACGATTTGGGATTCAACACAAGGCGGTCGATATCGAGGTCGACGCAACCATCGGATCTTACATTATTGTTCCTTTTTCATATGTATTACAAGTTATAAAGAATATATAGGACACATTAAAGAAATTTATTTATACCTTATAAAAATTATTTTTACTCTTGAACATTTTCGTAAAGTTTTAAATAATCTATTTTAAAAAATTTTTCATTATTTATGTTTTAATTAAATTTTTTAAATAATTTTCATCAGGATTCCAAATCAATGGTATTTGTGTTTGTGTAATATCATTATTGTAATCTCTGGTTTGAGTAATTAAATAAATACTTTCAAAACAATATTTGTTATTTGATTTTCATTTTCTGTTTCATCATTTTGTATGTATATATTATTTGGATATTTACATCTTGAAAGAGCAACATATAATAAGCAATATGAGAAAATAAAGATTTTTTTATAAATAAGCCAACGCTATCAAAACTTTGACCTTGCGATATGTTAATAGTTATAGCAAAAGCTAATTCAATAGGAAATTGTTCTCTGTATAAAATAATTCGTAATCCAGATGATTCATTTGTAACTTCTTGATTAAAAATTTACTGCAGACTCAGACTTTAATTAAAGGGAAAAACTGCTTGTAACTATCAGTTACTCATTAATTTAAACTTACAGTTAAGCCTGACTGCAGCTATATTGAGATGCTACACTGCTTTCTGCTAATTCTCCAAATCACCTTTCAACTACTGCTGCTAGCTGCGCTTTTATCACTACCAGCATCATTGCAATTACACCAGGCCTTGCTTCGCAACTAGCAGCAGTTCAATGATAACACAGCTTCGACAGCTGCCTAGTGAACCATAATGGCCGGGCTAGCCTTACTTGGAGAGTTAATCGGTGGAGCAGCTGAAACGCATTTTGACACTTCAATTATACTCTGCATTAAGTATTGTAAAACTAGGTTAAAATATTAGTCAGTTGTCTAGTCTGCCCTTCCAAAGTTAGGTTAATGTGCAATATTTCTTTAAATTTAAAGTGAGTTAAGAATAATTGTAATTGAGCGTATAATATTTCAAAGTAACGTGCGATTATTGAAGTTACCTGGTCGGATAAAGATCAGATTCTGTTAAGTATACCACACACGATACAAGAGAAACTGTTTTGAAAGTATAGTATATTTAGGTTGTGTTTCTTGTTGTCATAGTTCCAGGGGAACAAAGGTCGTCTGTCTTCAGTCGCAAGTCTTCGCTGCTCGCATTTATAAAGTCATTGACATTTATACTTCTCAATTTTGATAATTTCTTGATTTATCTTGTAATTATCGATTTAAGTTTGAATCTTTCGATAAGTATTACTTATTTCTGGTAAAAATGGACGATTACCTCGCGAAGCAACTTGTTCTTCAGACTAAAATTATGAATACTTATCGTAATTTCAAATCCAAAGGGATTGAAAAGGTGACAGTCGTACATGCCAAGTCTTGCTTATCAGGCTTAGAAGACTATTATACTCATGTTCAAGCTAACCACTCCAAGATTCTGAGTCTACCAAATCTTGACAAAATCATGATTATTTTAGGTCGAATTTGGAAAATTTCCATGCTATTAGCCGTAATGGCAACAAACTTATAATAAGAGCATTGATAGATCTTTGTTCGCAAGTTTCGTTACTCAAATGTTGTGTAGCTGTCACTCAACCTCAAAGCAACGCATGTATGTATTCAAGGTGTTGGAGAGAAGATTGCTGCTATTGTTTCAAAAGCAGCAAGACTTACTTCGAATCGTCCTTCTCTATCGACCGTGAAGCTTTAGTTTTACCCAAATTATCTTCCTATAAACCACCGGCAATTCAAAGTTCATATTTATTTGAGCATCTCACAGGGCTGCAACTCGCTGACACTTGTTTCTCTGATCAGTCCCGCATCGATATGCTTCTCGGTGCAGGCGTCTATGCAATCATTATCGAGGATAGGATAGTTAAAGGCCAAAGTCTTCAACCTATAGCTCCCATTGATCTGTTCCTCCAAATAAGAGTTGACGAATCAGATCAACGCCATCAATCTATTTTATGGCGTTTCAATAGGGGTGAGCCATTCAAGTATATGCTTTCAAAACTGTTACGCATGGTCTGGCTTGCTCGCTGTTCCATGCCATACGCACGTTTCTTCAATTAGCCACGGATAACGAACAGGATTATCGAATCGCAGTTACAGCTATTAGAACCGAGATGTATTCAGATAATGTGCTCTCGGGAACTCATTCAGTAGCTGAAGCTTCTAAGAAACAAGGCTAATTGATTCGCCTTTTCAAACAATGTAACCTTAGAAAATGGACATCCGACGATGTTAACTCGTTCCCCTCACTGCCTGCGAATATGCTGGCGATTGACCATATATCATTGTTCGCCTCTGATACTTCTGTATCCGTGTTTGGAATAGCTTAGCATCCTAAAGATGACTGCTTTAGATTCGAGGCAGGAAAAGTGTTTGACGAACTACCCTTCACAAAGCGCTCTGTTCATTCAAGGACAGCAAAATACCCATTTATTCTACCCTCGTCTTGATAGTTTACCACACTGTTTATTCGCCAAACTCATCTTCGTACACTTTACGGTGTCGTGCAGCTAACTTTGACCCCTATCAGGTATCAGTGTTGGATTATTAGTGGACGGCTTGGGGTTAAGAAGGTTATAAGGGCCTGCGTAACATGTACTCGATATTCACCTCGTATTCTCTATTAGGCCAGTCAATAGAGAAAAACATCAGTGATTTTGTGACACAAATAGTTGCGGTAAACGGTAAGCGCTATCCTACGCAGAATAATCCACAGTATAACTGGGATATAAACTCGACTACCAAAGCTTTTTGCTCTATTTGTTATCAACAATTTCATACAAAAGAAAGCAGTTTTTTTGTGTTGTGCTTATAAAACCGAGACTAATGGATCGATCTTCATGATACAATGAGTAGTAAATGAAATTATGAATAAAATGAGTTGTTGATTTAACCGATCGGATGATTAATAACGGAGAAAAATGTGAAATCAAAAAAATCAGCGTTTTATCAAAAACTCATATCTCCGCCATTTTTAAAGATATAGCGCATATCTCTGGCGAATTAATAGTAATTCTCATGTACTTTTTGTGTGCGAAAACCAGGCATTGTGAGATTATTAGTTTTGGCGCAATCGTGATTTGAATTTTTTAGTAGGCCATTTTTGAGCGAGACTGTATGCCCCACGGGTGGTCCGATTTCAAATATCAAGAAATATTCTAAAAGCTCAAATGTTGTACCACAAAACGTTTCTCTTGGATTTTTGATTAAGTATTGTTTTATACCTGAAAACAGTTGTCAAAGTTGACTAAAAACGGCCGACCGTACAGAAGTAGCGGAGTGGTGGTGGGCGCGCGGCCGCTGAGGGGAACCTATAGATATAGTAATAGAACGCGCTACGCGCCACGTACAGATCTTTGCTTTTGATTTCCTCAGCAACTAGAGGAGCTATTTTAATCATTTTTTTTATTTCGGGGCAGCTCAACCGAGAAAAACCAATTCTGTACTTGAATTTGATGAAAAACAAACGGAAACTCTAATTTTGCTTGAGATTTGAAGCAGGTACTACGTATATACTCGTGCGTGTATAATTAAGGACGTTGACGCTCGGAACATCTGTATATTATAATGTCATCCGATCCACTCTGCCCCCACTTTCTTTCACTATACGATACTATTGTATATCGTAGACTGTAACGGTGAGAGAAGGAGATAGCGACGCTATCAAAGGTCTTTTCAGCTGTTTATTCTACAGTTGCCACCGAGACTCTGTAGCTACTATACCTTTACAAAGCATCTTTGATACATACTTGATACTCAATCGAGCGGCCGGAGTTCGATCCCCGATACTATCGCGGTTCCATTTTTTTTAATTCATAATTGATTAAATTTATATATTGCGTGTAAGTGTGGCGTATGTGTATATACATATATATATTTCAAAATTTCTTTCCAATAATGATTTTATTAATATGTGCCTGTTATTTGAGTTTAAGAAACATTACTTTATAAATTTACATTATAAATAACAATTCAAATTTAATAATAATTTAGATTTTTACTAAGACTTACAAAATATGATTTTTTAAATTTAATATATAAGTTCTATTTCTTAAGATATATTTCAAACTATTACTACTGAAATATTGATTTGGTGTTGAACCTTTGTTTTCTTTACGAAAATAAATGTTTTTATTTCTCTAATCTAATTTTATTTTCGTCATTATTTAAAAATTGCTTTTGGTTAACAACTATCCTTGTATTTTCATCAAAAGCAATTTCACGGCCTATTTTTTTCATTTACCTACGCGAAAGCTCTACAGATTTTATTGACGTTGTGTTATCGGAATATCTATTGAAAATTATGAAACTATTTTCATTATAATGTCGTGTCGCATACGAAACGTACGTATTAATTATTTTCGACATTTTCATATTATTTTACCACACGACTCTATGCAAAAATAATCCGCCGTCGACATCATGTCTTATATTTGATGGTACAATTATGTTCGGTGATGAATTAAAATTATTATAGAATTCTGACTTAGATGTTTTCCGCATCCCATTTTCATCAAAAAATGGCAGCGCAATCGGCGATAGTTCATACATACTACAATGTTCTTTCATATCGTCTTGAGTTTAAATATTAAGTGAAATTTTTTGGAAAATTAGCAACGGTGAGATATATACATCCTTATCTGTATTATTTTTTATAGTGGAGTTCGCAGCTGTCAAATAGGTAAGTTTACTGCTTCTTTTATATTTTACGTCAGTAAACATTTTATTTGACGCCTCATCGACCAAAATCTTTCCTAATTCAAAAGCTTTGTGGTAATTCACGGGCGATAATTCCCCAATCACTCCGGAATATATAAAAATTAATTTATCACTTTCTGGGAATGGATCAAATGTATTAAAAAAATCTTGCACTTTCTTTAAGTCATCTGCGTCTCTGGAGATACGAGAAATTCGATTTTCGACATGCTGTTCAGATGTAGCAAATGTCATGTTGCAAAATAGTTCCATGGCATAACTGACCTCTAATACAGCTGCCCTTGGCAACACCTATTTCCAAATGACATTTCCCGTCAGTCCACGGTCGTGTGTCAAGACTCCCGCACATTTCATTGACCGCATCAAAACCTGCCGATGGTCATATCCGACCATATTCCGCACCACAAGCGATTTGAACGTCTTATTGTATGAAAGCCCTGTTTACAGAATTTATCATATTCCACTATATCCATACTTTCTTTTAAATTAACCATCTGTTGGGCGTACAAAAAACTCGCCTTAGCGTATAAATGATGATCTGAAGTGAAATAAAAAGGTATCATTAACGTTACTGTTTCTACATGTTGGTCAAAATCATCAGAATGTTCTGCATATATGTATCTTTGCAGTAGATAAATTAAATTAAAATACTGTAACCACAGTTGACTTGTTGGTCCATGATTTTCTAAATTTCTAATTATCGATGAAAATTTTATTTGTATGCTTTTCATTAAGAAAGTCATTGAACTATTTTCAAAATTTTCGGTTTTTACTTTTCTAAATTATCATCTAAATACATCTGTAAATTCTATTTTTTCTAAAATAATTTTACTAAAAGGTATCCTCGCACAGACCTCGAAAAGGCATGACCTGTTAAAGCCTTATCCGCTGATAATTCGGCGTATATCGTCGAAGAAGCTTCTTTCAGCCCGCTACCTGTCATTATATTACCAATAGCGCCAAGAAAAGACATCACAAAATGAAATCCTTCTAACCGTGGAATTACTGAGCGGATATTATGGAAATCGTTATCTGCCTCTATAGAAGCGATTATTTCGCTAGCTTTCATATATAAAGGCAAATCAAACGTTACAAATCAGTGCTATTGATTATTTGCATTTGTTCTCCGCCGTGCATCGATTAAGGATGTTAAAATTGTCGCATGGTCGATCGGTGTCGCTTTAATAAATGGCAAAGCAATAATTCTGGTCGTAACAAAATCAGTGTTCAATAAATGAAATTTATTCATAAATCCGTGCCAATTCGGGTCTTCCGTGGTGCAGTATTCTTGCCGTAAAAATATAAAAAATCGATCGGTTCGATTTCAATTGTAAAGTCAGCTCGATCTATTTCTTTCTAATTACGTATAGTTATATTATCTAATTTAATAAACTGAACGTGCCATCAGTAAGTAAATAATGTTCCTTTTAAACGAGGCACACAATTATTAAAATTTACCGAATTTGATGGTGTCGTATTTTTTCCATCGATGGTGGCTGTATTGTTATCAGCATTGTCATATACAAATTGTAAATATGTATCTCCAATAAAATCGATATTTTGAGGATCTTTTACGAGGAAGTTTTCGAATCATACTGTTTTAGCATACGACTCACAGAGCCCAATGTTATACAGACAATCAATCAAATCTCGTGCTGCAAATCTTATGTGTATCATGCATGTAAGTCCTAATAATATAGGTGATGAAAAGGATCGTGGTTGAACAGCAGATATTAAAATATGGGCTGCGGTTATAATTATATTTTCCAACTTATTCCAAGATCTATTCTTTGGCTCATGTTTATGAGTTTTGATCAGACTGTCAAGTAATAATCTCAATGTTTCCGGAATATCTTTAATATTTTTTAAGAAGTTCATCGGCGTGTTATAATTTACCATGTCAACTTACATAGTCCCAATATCTTGTAGAATAATGTGACATGCTAATTCATCACTCGGGGGAATCGACCCGAGCCCAGACCGACCAGTATGGGCCTCGGCCTCTTCGTCCTCCGGGTACATGCCTGAGGAGAGAAGAGCCGATCAACAGCAACTGCCCGTATCGGATGACAGCGGGGAAGATGACAATGTCTTCCAGGCCCCCGCTGTGCGCAGAAGACCGCGCCCGTGGCGTATAGCTAGAGTGCCTTCGGGCTCTTCTCCTGACTCCTCTAGCGCCGCACCGCACGAGCCCCACCACCTCCAACGGCGGCAGTCTCCCGGCGCCAAACGGCGCAGGCAGACCTGGTTAGGAAAATAGAGAACATCAGGGATCCCGAGATGCTGGAATCGCTACTACCCGAGATTCTAGCCCACCTGGGTCGCCATAAACAGGTTCGCGAGATAGGATCGAATCCCCCCGCAGAGAGGCTCCTAGTCGACCAAATCGACTGCAAGAGGCCAGGAGGTTGCAGTTCCTATAGAAGAAAAGCAAAAAACGGGCTGTCCAACAAGTTCTAGAGGGATAGCACAGTCTGTGGGAAATCCCTCTAGAGCAGGTTCACGAGTATTTCTCGCGACTAGCAGCCCATAGGCACGGCGAACCCGACTCATCTAGATTTAGAAGTAACAATAACCTTGGCGCCCCCTTCTTGAGAGACGAGGTAAACCTCCGGCTCCACCGTCGCGCCAATACGGTGTCTGGACCGGATGGAATTACGTACGCAAACCTCAAGAAGGCTGATCCATCAGCGCGGGTAATCATGGCATTGTTCAACGCGATTCTACGCGTTGAGCACTTCCCCTCCCAGTGGAAGAAATAAATCCACCACCATTCTTCTCCACAAGGGCGGGGATGAGGGGATGGTAAACAACTGGAGGCCTATCTCCCTTGCGGACCGCCTAAAGATCTGTGCCACGGAGAACGAGCGTTTTAGCACGGCTCAAAAGGGATTCCTGAGTTTGATGGATGTTTTGAACATAATTTCATGCTCCAGGAAATCTTTCGAGACGCGAGCTCGAAAAAGGGGAGCTGGTTGTTGGCTGGCTGGATTTAGCCAACACCTTCAACTCAGTTCCAACTTCCATGACGACTTGGCGGTCGTAGCTGACTCCCCCGAAGCAATGAGGCGAATACTGGCCGCAGCCGAACGCGGCGCCAATGCCGTGGGCCTCTTCAACGCCGCCAAGTGTGCCACCTTGCACCTTTACGGCGTTGAGGAAGAGAACCCACAAATTGTATTCGTTTTCCAAGGGTCACCCATTCCCCATATGACGAGAGATCAGAAATACCAGCATCTCGGGATCCCCACTGGCTACCAGGTTTCACAAACTCCTGTATCCACCATCCGAGAGCTCATTTCCGACCTCCGAAAAATTGATCAGTCCCTCCTCTCACCCCCTGGCAGAAGTTTGATGCGGTAAGGACTTCCCTTATGCCGCGTCTGGATCTCATTATGCAAGGGGGGAAACATTATGAAGGAGTACCTGACCGAGGCAGATAAAGTCAGCAAAAAATAGTCAATAATTGGATGAGTCTCCCCCAGCGCGCCAGCGCGGAAATGGTGTACGTACCTCCCGCACACGGGGGTACCGGACTCCTCCCGCTGGGAGATCGCTATGATCTCCTGACCGTGGCACATGCCTATCGCATTCTATATGCGAAGGATGCCGCGGTCAGCGTAATAGCTCGACACCTGCTGGAGAGGACTGTTGCCCAGAGGCTAAAGTGGCCGGCTAATAACAGCGAGCTGGCCGCATACCTCTCAGCGGCACCCAATCTGCCTCGGACGGGAAATAGATCATTCTGGTCAAGAGTGCACAGTGCAACCACGAGACTTAAGAACACCCTCGGGTTACACTGGGGCGAGGAAGGAGAGGAGCTCTCGCTGCACACGGGAGACGGAGGATGCGTCGCCTCGCCGCAGAACCACAAGTTCGTGGTAAGATCTTTGCGGCAGCAGCTCAACAAGTACTATGCGGATCGACTCTTGGCCAAACCAGATCAGGGCCGAGTGTTCGAGGTCGTGCGAGGAGTGGGTGTCTCCAATCAGTTCCTCCGCACAGGGCAGCTCACCCGCTTCTGCGACTGGAGATTTATACACCGAGCGCGGCTAGGTGTGCTCCCCCTCAATGCCAGCCAGGGGTAGGCCACCGATGCCGATAAGCGCTGTCGCCGATGCGGGTACGCACTATGCGACGAGGCAGAAACACCATAATAATATCTAAGATCGGCTGGTGAAGGCGGCCTCCCTTCGATGTCCCGGGATCATCTCCGTCAACAGGACCGTCGAGGGAGCCCATGGTGAAGCAGCGTCCCTTCGCCCGGACATTATTGTCCAGGATGAAGCCGCGAAGTCAATTAAGTTCATCGACGTAACCATTCCCTTTGAAAACCGGTTGGGCGCTTTCGAGCGCGCCCGCCAGAAAAAGCGGGAGAAATACCGGCTCCTAGCCCAGCAACTGGCGGGCAATGGTTACGTCGTCGACTTAGACGCCTTCATCTCGGGCTCACTCAGTGGCTGGTCTAGAAACAACGAGACGATCATCAGCTCCCTCAGGATTAGTAGTTATTATGCTACTATCATGAGGAAGCTGATGATCTCCGATACGATAAGATGGTCCCGGGACATCTACGTGGAGCATGTCTCCGGGGTACGGCAGTACACGTAACGGGCCCATTTTAGGGCCTGTCTTTATGACATCGTGTATGTAATCCTGTTTTAACTTTTTTTTTGTTATGTCTTATGTGTTAAATTATTTATTGATTTATTATTAACATCAGAGGTCGCCTTAAAAAATATGCATTGCTAATAGCAGGCAAAGCGCCGTGTTTTTATTACCCCTTTTTAGGGGCAGTTACAATTCATACAGATGTTCCGAGCATCTACATCCTTGATACCTTCTTCAAACCTCAAGCAAAATTAGCATTTCCGTTTATTTTTCATCAAATCCAAGTACAGAATCGGTTTTGCGGGGTTGAGCTGCCCCGAAATAAAAAAAAATGATTAAAATAGCTCCTCTAGTTGCTGGGGAAATCAAAAGAAAAGATCTGTACGTGGTGCGATGCGCGTTCTATTACTATATCTATAGGTTCTCTTCAGCGGCCGCGCGCCCCCCACCACTTCGCCACTTCTCTGCGGCCGGCCGTTTTTAGTCAACTTTAACAACTGTTTTCAGGTATAAAACAATACTTAATCAAAAATCGAAGATAAACGTTTTGTAGTACAGCATTTCAGCTTTTAGAATCTTTTTTGGTATTTAAAATCGGACCACCCGTGGGGCATACAGTCTCGCTCAAAAATCGCCTTCTAAAAAATTCAAATCGCGATTGCACAAAAACTAATTATCGCACAGCGCCTGGTTTTTGCACACATAATTTACATGAGAAATACTATCAATTCGCCCGAGATATGCGCTACATCTTTAAAAATGGCGGAGATATGTCTTTTTGATAAAACGCTGATTTTTTTGATTTCACATTTTTCTCCGTTATTAATCATCCGATCGGTTAAATCAACAACTCATTTTATTCATAATTTCATTTACTACTCATTGTATCATGAAGATCGATCCATTAGTCTCGGTTTTATAAGCACAACACAAAAAACTGCTTTCTTTTGTATGAAATTGTTGATAACAAATTTTTTTGAGTTCACGTTTTTCTCCGTTATTAATCATCCGATCGGTTATATCAACATCTCATTTTGTTCCTCATTTCATTTACTACAATTTACCCTATGGACCATCAAGATCAGTCCATTAGTCTCGGTTTTATAAGCAAAGAACAAAAAGCAATCGCTTTTTTTGCATTAAATTGTTAATAACAAATAGAGGGAAAAGCTTTGGTAGTCGAGTTTATATCTTAGTTATTCTATGGATTATTCTACGTAGGAATGCGCTTACCGTTTGCCGCAGCTATTTGTGTCACGAAAAAATCTCTATTGTTTGGCCTATATCAATTGACGGGTAATCTTCCACAATCTCGTGTTCACCCTTTGTCGCCTTTTGAACGCTCTCGTGTTGACTACGCTGACCCATAAGCATACGTTTCACAAAGATTCGTGGCAAAGGTACTATGGAAGGGTACATATCCATCTTCATTTGTATGGCTACTCGTGCTGTTGATATGGAGGCAATTAAAGTCTACTGGAGTCAAGCATTTATTGATGCTTTTCAAAGATTCTCATGGCGCAGGGGACACGGTAGGGAACTGTTTACGATCAGAGAAAAAATTTCGTAGGTGCCGACTCGCAGTTACAGCAAATGGTAATAGAATCGTCGTCTTTCGTCTCACAACTCTCTCAATCTCTCGCTCAACATGGTATATCCTGTCGATTTAACCCCTAAAATGCACCCCACTTCGGCGATGTCCGAGAGGCAACAGTTAAATATGCGAAATTTCATCTATGTAGAGTCATGGGGGAGCAGGTGCTGACACCTTTCTATGCAGAATTGAGGCATGCCTTAACTCCAGGCCATTAGTTGCGCTTGCTGATGATCTGTTCGATCTCCAATTTTTATCACCGTCTCATTTTTTAATTCATCGTTCGTCATATATAACGTCCGTCAACATGCCGGCTGGCAAACGATGGCTAATCGTCTCCCAAATGACTCAACATTTTTGGTCACGCTGGTCTTCAGAATACCTAACGTCTCTGCCAGCACGTCAGAAATGGACTGCAACTTTCAGTAGCTGTTGGCGATCTGGTGCTCATAGAGAATGAACTACCACCACCTGCAAAGTGGCCCTTCGCCCGCATCACCGTGGTCCACCCTGGGAGTGACGGAATTCCTCCAAGTCGTCAGTTAATGCATGGTCACTACTATGCTTAGTCGACCTATAGTCAAGCTGGTCCACCTGCCAACCTTTATTAATCTACGTTACCTGAAAAATTATATATGTAAGGGTTAAGCATTTTATTTATTTATTTTAATACTACAGAAATATAAAACTTCAATGTGATTTTTGGGATACGCCTTTTTTTCCATAGAAGTAGTCTTCAATTACTGTTATTTTAAACAACAGTTTAAACAACAAAAATTTAATATTAACCTCAAATTTTGCCTTCAGTGTAAATCTTGCAAATTTTTCTATTTAAATAATCTAAATAATAACAGTTTAATAGTTATAAATAAGGTTCGGGATACCACATGAACACAGTCGATTAGCACCATAGACTTGAAAGATAGACTGCGCGTCCAATGAGAGGGATCGACATTAAAAAAAGAGAGGGATAGCCGATAGCGACAGGATCTCTTGCTCTCTTGTACAGTTGGAATCTGAAAGGAGTGTCCACCTTATATGCCGTATGCCGTTTACCGGATACAATGTATCAATGTACCAAGTAAAAAAAAAAATTTCTTCGAAAAAAATGTTGTCGAACATCTATTAATCTAATGCAACCACGGATCGACAATCCAGCATCAGAACACGGTTCTATTTAATTTGTGGTTACATCGATTAATAGATGTTCGACAACAATTTTTTTACTCAGGACACTGTAGACAGTACATGGCACACGGCACTTGATGTAGACACTCCTTTACATATGTGAACTGCACTAATTCGAAAGGGAAAGATACTGCCACTATTCCCTTTCACGAAGGAAGATACCGTAAAAATAAGGGATTCCATACGCAAAAGAAACTGGTTACAGGGAATAAGAAAATACATTGTTTCTATATCTACATATGCAGGGAACATTAACATAGTTCCTGGTATACCTTACATAGCTATTATAAATTATAGCGCACAATTTATGTGTCTTGAATACAGAGAGAAACTGGGTTTGTTGCATTCGCTCCATCCTTCGATGTCCGAATCTATTTCAGATATTTATGTTACGATTCGTGCGCTTAAACACCGGCAGCATATTTAAATCACCTAACCCACACTTCGTTAAGAGAGAAAAATCACCTTAACAATCGCCAAAGTTCATAGGATTTCTGCGGTCACCCATCCAAATAGTAACTGCATAAACCCCTGCTGAACTTCGAGCATCGACCGTGGTGCAGTTGTGCTACACTACCAAAGAGCCGGTTAACCAGTAACTTAGATATTATTTTTCAAGAGTTTGTGTGTTGAATTTATTATTGTTGTAATATTATTGAATTTAACTTTTTAGTCTCCACACTTGTCATGAGATTGTGGTTTAAATTTTATTATATTAAATTTTTATAAATGAAAAATTTAATTCAATGTCATTTTTATTCTAGCCTCAGCAAGGGTATGAAGATGGGGGAGATGACTGTATTGTACCAAGTACTCCAACTTTATTCGTACCCAGAAGAAATGATGGCTTTGGTGAAGCTGTTTGTTCACCGCAAGTACCACAAGGTCGATTTACATTTGGTGACCCGTCCACTCCTGTTTCTGCATCTTCTGCGCAATCTCATTCTACACCTATAGTTAGCGGAGTAAGAACCATGTTTAGTTCATCAAGTTCTGGACTGGCTCAAGTTGTTCAAGAAGGAATGGATGATACTCGAATTGACCTAACGCAACTAGAAGAAAGTACAACTGGACGAAGCGTACCAACAACACCTCAACAAGCTTCTCCTGCTATTGATCAACCAAATCTCGTGAGTTTATATAATCTTTCATCAGACTTTTATCAATATCTTTTTTATAAAAAAACAATAGTATTTTCATTGGGGATATAATTATAAAGAGAGGGTCAGAATGAGATTGATAACTCATATGAATCGAAGAGCCATATGGTCTCTGGCATTAAGTAAGTAGTGTTAAGATCCATAGTTATAAATATGATTTACGACACAATATTTTCTTCGCGACTAAAAATCCCCACTCTAAAAATTATCTTGCGCCAATTTTATATTAAGGCCGCAGGCGAAATCCGGTATGCTTGTTCTCTCTCGCTCACGTGCTCGTCTCGACTGACGCTTTCTGCGAAGCCGCTTCAGCGTTGCCGCCCCCGCGTAGCGCAGGATGCAAGAGCCTTGCTCATACACTCCTTCCCCACTGAAAAATAGGTGGATTCAATTTTATATTCTGGAAGAAAAAATTATAAAATAACATTCAATTATTCTACAATAAAACATAATTATCAGAAATCACGGATTTTGTTAATATTTTAAGATATGTTTTCGTATGCTAAAATATAAAGCAAGTCGTAATATTAGACCCTAATTCTTTATTAAACTAATGTCATTGACATTTTTATGCCGTATTTTTAAAAAATATAGAAAAATATGCTCTGTATTTGTGTTAATTATTTCGGATTTTCGCTCCCTTTTTGAACTAAAGATTAATCAAAATACTAAATTTTAAGATGAAATTCATCATTAATTTTTCCAATATTAACAAATTATTAGCTCAAAAAGGAAGCAAAAGCCCGAAATATCTTACAAACTTTTTTCTTGTAATTTTCCGTAGAATTTAACTCTACTTTTTCAAACCTGTGTAAGAATTTTTTTAAAATCAATAACTGGATGAATTCTTTTTGATCCAAAAACGATTCATAATACTTTTGTTTAGTAATTATTCAAGTTAAATATCGCGCGCTTCATGCGCTGAGAGATTCGAGTGCTGACGCTCTACGCCGATAGATGGCGTAGACAAACCTTGCATCCAAAACATCACTCGAGGGATAAATATAGACCTCATATCGCCTACTGCGGGCAGATTGGAAATCAGTTCGTAAGTTTTTCATCAATCACTCAGCTCGAAATTTTGATTAATACTCGTATAATCAAATCATTGGCCTGCTCATTTCATCGGATATTCGAGCTAAGAAATTTCTTGTTTTGCTTTTCGACTCAATCGGCACTTGAAGAAAGGATTCATCTGAACGGCAGTGAAGAACAACTTGTTCATTGACATGGCTCCTTCAATGGTGCAGTTATAGCGGTTGCCCGGCATAAATTAAAACAACTTTTGTACAATAAAAAGGTATCTCCATGAATTTTTTGGTAGAGATAGTCAAGATCAGACTTTTAATTTTTAAATTTTAATATTACATTTGTTTATATGTAAATAAAAGTATATATGTACGGCTTTAGAAGTACTTCTATCGAAAAACTGAGAAAATTTTATAGAAGAAAAATTATTCTCATAGGTATCGTAAAAACGCTTCCCTGAGGAGTTATAAATTAATCAAAATCGGCAATAAAATGAGAAAATTATGAACTTTGTCATGACAGAGTTCGTAAACATTAATTTTAAAAATTCTGGAAAATTCACCAGTATCCGGTAATAAGATAAAATGTTTTCACAAAGTTTCAAGGTGATGTATTTTTTGTCAGAATCCAACATTAAGATTCTCACCTTTCTTTGAATTGTTTGATTGAGCCTTTCTATTGTGCCATTGTATTCCGGATTATCGGAGTAAGCCAGTTGTAATTCTGCTTCAAACTTCCTAGAACCTATATCCGTTGTCCACCAGTGAATTCAGTACCTTGATCCGCTCTAAGATAACAATATTTTTCATCTGTACTCAACAAATTTCTAGCACTGTTGACAAATTTTTCTCAGTATTGTCCTCTCTTATCCTTCGATTTTATCGTATAGGCCATGGCTAGGCTGGCGAAATCGTCAAATACAACAATATACCTGTATTTATTGAGGTAACTGGATGTACTGATTGGCCTCATGGTGTCAGTAGGTACGATTTGCAATGATTTTGTTGCTCTTCGTCTAGTCTTATTAAATGGTGATTTATTTAACTTGGATGATAGACATACTTCACAGTCTAAAATTTTCTCATCTAACCAGGAGAGTGCACTACCTTCGGGTCCTGGATTTGGCTTAAACTTTGGGATAAGTTTTTGAGTGTAGAAATATAATGAAAGCTACAATATTAGATCATAACGCTCAAAAAAACTAAAGTGCTCGACATTTTTTAGGTTTATTTCAAAAAAAGCCTCTTTTTAGAACGGTAGCCATTTAACTTAGGAAAGTTTTAAATCTCATTTAAATATAGAAAATAAAAC
>JAYJLV010063643.1:0-16960 GCA_036873485.1 Torymus texanus
GAGAGAGAGAGAGAGAGAGAGAGAGAGAGAGAGAGAGAGAGAGAGAGAGAGAGAGAGAGAGAGAGAGAGAGTGAGAATTTTTATATACACAAAATTAAATTAAATTTTAACCCAATCATCTAAATAATATATATAATATAATATATGTACACACACACATATTATATATTACAAATTATAATCAATTACAAATTGGTTTTTCGATAGAACATAACTTTCAAGTTTGTGAATATTTAGAAATTTCATTTATTTTAAATTATATTGTATCATAAAACTGTTCGAGTGAAGAAATTTTAATATTCTCTCAAAGCTTCCAGTATATATTAACGCACATTGGATATTGAAAAGCCAGAAGCCATGTTCAAATTTCATGGAACTTATGTAAAGTTGTATGTGAAGTAGCTTTTCTATTACCTCTTGTGTATTCATGAAAATTAATAGAAGGCTACCTTAATTTTTATCATTTAAGAATTCTATAGGAACATTCTAAGCACTTTCTATACTTTGAAAAGTTCTAATAATACACAACTTCATACATTATCATAACGTACAATAACTGCAGCTTTGTGTCATTAGAAGAATAATATGGTGTCAATGCATTTAAAATAGTTTCTTTCTATAACTCTATGGATACTGCACATACTTGATAATAAAAAAATCTGTTAACACTTTTAATAGAAAAATGTGGGTTTTTTTATTTATATTAAATATTTGAAAAGATATTTTAATTATAAAATGTAAAATTAAAATATTTGAGCTACATTTAATATGTTTAAAAATTTTAATTTTTGTAATAAACTGTCAAACATAAACCTAATAAAGATAATTAATTTTTATTATTATTTATTATTTATGCTATTTTTTTCTTAAAATTGTTATTATTTATGTTTGAATAATTTTTCTTGGATTACCTAAAAAGAAAGTTACACTATTAAGACGGTACCATAGTCCTACCTTACCGACTCCTCGATTTCGTCCTGTGGAATAAATAAATACAATGAATTATCCAAAACGAAGAGTAAACTCCTCTAAGTTTTTTAATACGCAAACGATATGCCGAAACCAGAGGTCAAAATAATTAGTTTTTTTTTTTTTTAGTAATGTTTAAACAAAATAATGACATTCTCAAATCAGGAAGAAATAGATGAGTCGGTAAGGTAGAACTATGGTACTCCCTTAAAATATGAAAGATCAAAATTTTATGTGTAAATTAAAACTTGTTACTTTTATTTTAAATGAACATCTTACCACTAATACAAGAGAAATATTTTAATACATATGAATATGATTCGTAAGAATATGTTTTTTAGGATTACTACCACCCATTAATTTACTTGCCTGCTAAAACGTAACTTGGCGAAAAATAACGCACGACAGTGATCGTAATATCCCCCTTTCCCCTAACATATTTTAAAAAAGTCGAGAATGTGTGCACGCAGCACTCGGAAAATAGAATTATTTTAACGACTGTCCACGCTCGCGTACGCGTAATCAAATTTCGCGTAATTGCGAAAAATCCAATTAGCTAAATAACGCCATCAGCTGTCTCTCCAACTGTATACTACATCCACTTCACGTCTTTTCTATCATCAGACGCGCGTGCGCCGTGTACGAACGGTGTTACTGTACTTGTTGAAAAACTTCCGCACTATACATCAGAAGCTTTATCAGCAGTACGGGTACTATATATATAGACGCTCGGAGAACGCGATAAGATATTAAAACGAGTTCCTTTGCGTTCACGGTCGCGTCCCAGTGTCCCGTGGTGAGAAAAATGCTCACGCCCATTTAAAAAGAAAGAGACGAGCGTTTATTAAATACACGCGTGTGTTGGGTATACGTGAGTAAACCGGTCTTTCTAACTCCAGTCTACTAGTTGGGAAATTAGCAGGGACAGGTGGTATAATTTATTCCGGTCGACGCTGTCCGAACGTATGATATTTTAGGCGACGAGATGAGAAGAGAGGAGTACAGTTTCCCCACTCGAGATACTCGGCCCTGAGTTATCGGTCCTTACAAATTGCCTGAAAGTGCGTGTGGTGTACATATAGGATGAATCGGTACTTTGTGACCAGAACGATGATGACGTTCATTAGGTGGATGAAGGTTTTTAGATCAACGTTGTTTGATGCTATATGCAGATGAGATGTTATTAGATGTATTTGAGTTTTTGTGTAGATTATGTAAATAGTTGACGCGTTTGTTAAGAAATTAAAATGAATTGTTTGAAATAAAATTTTCTATAACATTGTTGAGCGTTCATTGTACAAGGAAAGTTTTCCAAAATTCGGAACACATTTTCGAATGTAAAAATGTGAAAAAACCACGATAGGCTCTAATATTTTGAAAAACTGTGATCTATTTTAAACGTTTATCATTCAACTTAGAAAAGCTTCGGATACAATTGTAAATATAGAAAATAAATCTAGAAAAAGGAACTTTTAGTTGGTTTTCAAAATAAAAGTGTACAAAATATTTCTTCCTTTCAAAGTTCAAGGTTAAGAAACGAAATAAACTGATAAAATGCTAAAATGTGCCAGTCGACTTCATCCATACATCGGTATGTTTTCTTGGCTCAATTTAAAAATTTCATAATATTAAAAGTATACATAACTCGAGTTTTTTTTTAAAGCGTTAGAATTTAATACTGCGACTTATCTTTTATCGTAAGTTTTAATCTTCCAGTTAAACCATCAAAATTTTATTTTACGCGTGAAAGTTGAAACAAACAAATATTATTTAAAATTATTCAAAGATATAAATTTTTAATAAATCGTATGAATAGATTTATGTGAGCACTTTAAAGCAATCTTTACAAACTAGAATAACGAATCATTAAAAAGTCATTAAATATGAAACAGAGCAGCAGGTTTTATTGTTCGTTGAAATGAATCACTAAAATATGGTGTAGAATATTAAACAGTTTATATATATAAGTCCGGACTAACTATAATTAAGGGTTAGGAGGAACATGTGCTACTTAATTATGGGAACAAGAAACAGGTTCGAATTTATAAGTTACTCTTTTTTAAAAAGGGATTTGAAGGTAGAAAAAAATAAAAGAAATCCAGTTTTGTTTTATTTTGTAAAATTTTTATTTCAAGGTCATTATATTAGATACAGAAAATGACGTTCTTGTTTTCTTTTTCTTTATGGTCGTTACGTAATAAATCGCACAATGTATTCAGAGAATATTCTTAGTTATATTTATTAAAACGACACACCTACAATAATGAATTGATTATTTTTATCAAATATTTTTATAAATAATAAAATTATTCAATATTAATTTTTCATAAGAAAAAAAAATTTCAGGTAATTTTACAAAATTTTTTAATAATAGTCTTCCCTCAGTATTGATCGGTCACTTTAGTAAAGAAATTTCCAAAGTTTATCGAAACTCTAAGGAAAAATACAGTTCATATTAAAGTCCATTAGACTGAGAGATATTCTGCGAGTGATTTCAAGGAATTACAATATTTAATCACCAAGAAGTCCATTTCAGTATGAATTTCTCTTCTTATAATAGCATTTAAATTCAAGCATTAGTTTGCGAACTTTTTAAACAGTGCTTGAGAGTTTGGCTCAAGAAAGTTTTATATTTCAAACGAAAAATTCTAAAGCTTATTATGAAATCATCATGAGAAAGTTTTAATTAGTTATATTCTATATGTTATAATTATACAAACCAAAACGAAATGAAAGTGTCAATAAACTATGAATTATAAGTGATAGCAATAAAACCCATTAAAGCAGATATTTAGGAATATCAAATATCATCATCTTTCAAGCCTACAATTTAAAACCTCCATGCGATTAATCTTGACAGTCTAACGCTCGCATACCCAGCAGGCTGCTTACACAGAGAGCGAGAGAGAGAACCTATTCCCCATCATCACTCGTTCGACGGCCTTTGTGTCAGCAGCATCTAAACACAAAGTTTTCTCTGCACATCACTGTCGATCCTTTTCTCTCCTCTCAGTTTAACGAGTGCTCGTGTATATATGTATACCTATGATGTGTGCATCGCGGCAATGAACCGTCGAGTCTCGTGATGATCCGGTAGCGCGAGATTTATCACGATGACGAGGAATATACGTTGACGTTCGTTAAAAAGTCGCTCGTCGGTAATTTTGCGTCTATGAATTCGTAATGAGAGTAGAAATTTAGAGCTGAGAATTATTATACGTAGACTACTATAGATACTGGTGTATATGAGAATGCGCGTGGGAAAAAAAGTTTACTGGACATGTGTTTCCAAAACTAGCGTATTCTTATAGGTGCAGTGATACCGTTTGATAATTTTACATAAGCAGGGAAAAGGTTTTTGAGTCAAAATTACCGTCATTTGTGACCCGGGGACGTAATTAAGGTCTTGAAAAAAATCATAATATTCTACTGAAATTGTAAAAAGTAATATAAAAATAGAAATTCTTTTACTGAAAGACGGTCATTTTTTTATGATTTTAAGCGTGTCTCTGAGTTGCGACGAAACATTTTATTTATAACTAGGAAATACTTCGCGTAGTTCACATACTGAAAAAATATCACGTAATAATTAGAAAACAGTTTTACAAAAAAATGTTTGTCTCTACAGAAATCACAGGCTGCAAGAACCCAAAAAGTCGCCATACATTTTTAGAAAATATTAAATGTAAAATTTTTTATGAACATTTTTTTACAGTTTCTGACAACTTTACGATTCTTTTTAAAATGTAAAAATATTTCGTATTTTTTTAATACAATTTAGTGCTTTATTAAATTTTCTATTTACATGTTATTAATTCATTTCTTTTTTATCCATACATCTTAAAAATTACTTGAAAAAAACGTATGATTGCTTTTATAATGAATGGTTATGGTGTTTACACGTGTAATAATAATTACATTAAAAAACACGGCAATTAAAATATCATTAGAAAATTCCAGCAAGAATCTCGAATTATTCGTCTTATATTATACGCGTACAAATGTACAATTTCATATTTACCGTGCAATAACCAACGACAACGCACATTCCCAAGAATCCACTATGAAACATTATTACCAACATTTGAAAAATTGCACCGCTTCAATCAAATAAATTACAAACATACCCGCGTGTTACATCGTTGCCCGCGAGCACAACAACAAACTCGTCGCTGGTTCGCAAAACATCATCCAACACCTTTCCTCTTGCTGAGAAAAATCAACCATTACCATATACGCGGTAACGCAAAACAATGACCGTACAGAGCAATTAAACAGCTGAAGTATACGCGATTACAAAAATTGGAAAAGAGCGCGCGTACAAACACGCGGTTCCGCGAATGAAATGCAAAAAAAAAGGAGCGACTGAGCGTGAAGGAATCTTGGAAAATTGAATTCCACGAGGAGAGAGAGGGAAAAAGCGAGTTTTTCACGCACGCGCAACAATTCATCAATCCCCGGTTCTACCTCGCACCAAGCACGAAATTAATTTTGTAACTCGGACACGGGGGAAGAAGGGGAAAGGGGCTATTATTTATCGCACGCTCGTGTACAATACGTGTAAGTTTAAAGTTCTTTGAGGAGAGCTGTGAGTACGCGCGCTTTTAATAGAATTATTTGCCATTCGAGCGCAGGCGTAATTGTAAGAGTTATTGCACGTGCCCCGTTTGTTTGTCTGTTTCAGTTGCTTTTGATTTTTTTAGTTTAAAAAGGTCGTTATTGTAAAGAATAACAAATTCATAAAGTAATTGCGTTGTTTGTTCATTTTATCATCTTTTTTTTTTATTAAAGAAAAAGGGTTTCGTCTTGTCAAGGCATATTAACTCTTTTTAGTTTAATAATAAGTCTTTGTGCTTTATATTACAATGTATATAGAAACGAATGCATCAAAAAAGTTTTCGTAATAAAATTTCGGAATATTTATCGGCTATATAAATAACGTGAAACAACGTTTCCCCCCCCTCATCTTCATCTCGTATAGCTCCGAGCATAAAGAAATTCGCAAGTGATTTATTGCCAAATCATTTGAGATTGCCCCAGTTAGAAGCTCTGACTCAGCTGATTATTGTTTTATGGGTTTTATCGTGACTGTATGTATTCTTCTTTTACGTTTTACCCACGAGAGAAAGTCATTTGGTGATGTGTATAAACATTAGTCGCTTCAAAAAAGCAATAATTCCTTCTGCAAACATGTTTTCTGTATACGCCCAATTTGCCTCTATCACAAGGGAACTTTGAATTGCAAATGAGGAACATATGTCTTTTTACTATGCTTTTTGAAAAGAGCGCTCGAAAATTCACATACAAACGAAATACTTTGTAGCAAGTGTATGTTATACATTTACGATTGTCCTTTCAGAAAGTTAATTTACCTTTACTATTATGCTACTAAAATATAAAATCATGAACTGGCGTTCCAACAGCACACGACCAGCAATCATACAACCGTAATAATAGTACTAAATCTAATGGAAAAAAATCCAAAACACGATTACTCTCGAACTATATACAAAAACACACACACACATACTTCTATATTTCATTCTACATTTTCCTCGTTCAAAAATTACACCCGGCAAAATGACGAGCTCGATTCCAGCGCGCGCGTGTGTGTGTATATATATATTTCAACAATACCTAGCCGCGGGTTTCTATATTATACTCTGTCCTCGAATCCAGCCGCGTATACGAGTACTTATACTCGTATATAGCTTCGTTCCTCTCGCCCTTCCAGCGCGGTTTTATAGATCTGCAAATCGTCCCCGGGTTATATCCTCGCTCGCGAAGTACGCGTGCAACGCCCGATGAATAATCGAACAGCTCCGCGCGTAATATCGCTCTTTCTCCCTCTTTTTCTTTCTTTCTTTCTCTTGTTCTCTTTCCCTCGACATTATTTATAATTCGAAGATTGTGCAATTGGAAGGAGGAAAATGTTGGGGTTTGTCGGGGCTGCATCGAGAAAGAGAGATCATACCCCGTGTATATAGCGGGGAGGGGAAACGTTAGGAAAAATTATCTTTTTTTCATGCCAGCCATTTAAAATACGTTCGTATTTTACACTGTAATTTTACGGAGAGTAGGCGGGGACAGTTGGCAAAAAGTTTTTTCTGCACATTGACAGTTTTGAAGGGCTTTTATTTCTCGAAACATGTGGTTGTATCTATCGATTTCATAAGTCTTTGCAGTGTGAAATTATAATATCAATTATTTATATACAGGGAGATAAATAGTGTAGGAAAAGTTATTAATTTTAATAGTAACCGTGGAACAGACTCTAATTTTCGTGAAATTTATTACATTTATAGCAAAAATCGCTATTATTTTTTAATTTTCATTGTATAAATTGTTATTCTTACTATAACTTTTAATAATTTTCATGAGAAAATTAGTCTAAAAATATTTTTCTCCGTGTATAAAAAAAATGTTGATTTTTATATCTATTTTGTGCTTTATTACTTTTAATTTAAGCTAACAAAAACCCTTAGTTAACACGAATTAATTAAAATTAAAATTATAATGGTTTCAATTTAATCAATCACTTTGCGTTTGGTCGTAATAACTTTTAATATTCACAAAGCGAGAAAATTTCATTAAATTTGATTTATAAGCTTATTTCGTTACTGTTATGAAATCGCTTTAAGCGTTATCTTTCTACGAGAAGATAGCGGTATCTTGTAAAAATTTATACGTGCTTGTCTGTTAGTATAGAACTATTGAACTGTTTTTTACGCGAGTTATCAAGTGGATATTTTTCAACATCTTATGAAGCTGGAAGAATGTCCCTTTTACGTTGTTCATAAAACTATATGGGATATGTATAACATTTTTATGAAACTTAAAATATAAATAAATATCGCACCTATATGAACTATTCGGGTATCGGATCGTGATATTTATGTCGGTATAAAAAAAAATAATAATCTTTCAGACAGAAAAATTACTTCGTAAGCTTTTTATTTTATAGCGTAACCTTATTTTATGTCTTGAACAATTAACCTCGTTAAAATTTAAAAACAAACCAATAGTAATTTTTTGATTAAACGAGTGCGCGTGTCTAACCTTAAAATTATTACATTTTTATTATTATTTTTTTATATATATTTATTAAAACTTGGATCTAGGAAAATATTTATTCAACTTCTAGAGAGTTTTGTATATTATTGTGCAAAATTACGTTATTATTTGTTAGTACATTAAAGAAAGCATTTAATTATGTTTAATAAGAAAACAAATTAAAACTATACAGAGAAACATATTAACTATTAATATCGTACAATCAAACGTTTTTCTTCTTTCGTAAAAATTAACTTATACTTCATTATTAACAGCTACCATATATATTAATTATAAATAAATCCTTCTCAAAGCCTAGAATTACTTTAAAATTCAAATAATTTATTGTTAAAACTATCATTCGTAACTTATTCATAAATTCAGTTGATAATGATATAAAATGCTATTGGCATACAAAAATCACGGGTTTTCAATTATTAACTTTTAATAGCCACTTTAATAGTACCTATTAAAGATAAGTATTTTTAATTATTGGTTAGAACATACTCTCCCTAAAGAATTTTCATGATAATAATAGCGTTTCGAGCAAAATAACGACTAAAATGAAAATTTTACCACCTCTTATAATTCATTTAATGTACACTCAAACACAAAGAGAATCAAACCTACTATCCACCATAAACTAAACTCTCCAACCCTGTACTTCTAAACCACCAGCCGCAAGTTCCCTGGCTACCTACGCACGGTCTTCGTGCTTATGTCTATACCCTCGTGCACGAGCCAAAAATAGCGCCCCCGCGGACAGCGGACGACGGCACGGGTCGTAAGAAAACTACCGGGAAACCTACGGGGAAGACATATACATACATACATACATACACATACTCTTCTCTTTCTATCGTATACGCGTACATACACGGGTCAGCGACTCCCGGGTGTGGACGCTCTACGACGGCACAACAAAGCGTTGCCATGGTTATCCGGTTGCCATCACAAAAGTACAGGCGGTATATAGTAGTACACTCGGCCGCGGCGAGCGACGTGGAGACTATACTACTACACCACCCACTGCAAACATTAACCGCGCTGTCGAACGTGAAAAGAGGGAGGTGAGGTGAGAGGAGAGAGAGAGAGAAAGAGAGAAAGAGAGAAAGAGCGATGTACTGCTGCTCTGCTCTGCCGCGTGCTTGACCCTAAAATGGAAATGGAAAAATAGGCTTTTGCGGCCCCGCGCTAAAGAGAGAAAGCGAGTGGTTGATGAGTGTAAGAGTGAGAAAGGGTAGGAGGCGGTGAGCTGAATTTTCCCCATTGTTTTTTTTTCTGTTGACTGTGAACGTGTGGTCGCTTCGATTGTATACGTTTTTTTTTTTTTTTTTTTTTTTTTTTTTCGAGGATGCCGCAGTGGGTGGAGAGTATAAAACGAGGTGCGAAAAACATCATTTTGTCCGGAGGGATACAAAAAATTATCAAAGAGAGTAGTTCTCTGAAAAATGAAATTTTCACTGTTTTTGAAGTTTCAAATATACGTCAATTTATATATGTACTTCATTCGTATGGTTATAATTGTGAAACCTGTTTTATGAAACGAAAAATTCAGATATTTCGTTTTACATCAAGATAGAAAAAAAGGTCTATTTATGAATTTTTAAAAATAGCTTCCTTTGAATCGTTTCAACAAACAAATAAAACGAAAAACTAAAAAAAAAGGAATCATTTAAAGTGGAAAATGATGCTAGATAAAAAAGATATTATTCTTATTATTATATAATAGAAAAAAGTTGTAAAGCATTTGATTGGTCTGCAAGAGAATGAATCAAAATAAAAAACATATATTTGAATTTTTTATCTTTTAGACTGAAGTTTTAAACTTAAATGTTTAAAAGACAATGCACTTGAATTTAGTTACTATATCCAAAAAGTTTATGCTGTGATTTTTAGATTCACTTTCGTTAAATTATTCCATTGAACTGATAAGAATGAAAGCAACGAGATATTTTAAAATTGTAATTGGAAATAAAATTGCAAATTAATTTAATCCTATTAGTTAATTGTTACACGTAGAAGCACGTATTTTGGCAGTTTATTTTTTATCACACGGATAAACTTGATAACCAGACTGAGGTCGTGGCAGGAGATTTGCTGGCGATTTGCCATATTCTACACGTGTCGCATAAAAATTTCATCATATTTCAAGAATTTTTTGGAAGAGTAATAATGGTTAAAATGCAATACGTTTCGCGTGAAACGTGACTCACGGATCGGTGAATTACGACGAAAAATGTTTTAGGGCGTAACTACGTGTGATTCAAACTTACAAAATAGTTTTTATGACTTTCTAAGCAGTTTGATTTTTTTTTCTTTTTTTTTTTCAGATACGTTTTAAGAAAAAGTAAATTTTTATGTTAAAACCGACGAAAATTTGAAATCTGTTTTCTAAATCTTAATTAGGAAATATTTCTAAAAACAAGATATTGTCAAATCAAAATTAAACCGAACTATAAAGTATACCTTTGATAAAGAATCTTTACCTTAAGATCTTTGCTCTTGCGGCAAGCTCTATACAAATTGCAAACTCATTTATTCTAAAGCTCAAAACCAAACTTTTTCCTTGCATAAGGATTACCTAAAGAAGAGCAAAGAGGATTTTTAAAATATTAATTTTCGAGAAGTGGTGCGTACTAAAAGAAAACATCTGATTTTTTTTTTTTTTTTTTTTTTTTCCATTAAAAATTTTATGGAACCCTGGTAGAAAAATTAACCGGCTTTTACGTTTAAGCTGTTACAGCGTAGATAGATTTGTTAGCTAAATAAATATTGTTAGGTTATATAGTATATCATCACAATATCCATTCTATTCTTTTCAGACATTCTGTCTGATCTAACTTAACCAAAATGATCATTAATAATTAAAAATTTAACACTAAAATACCTTGCGTACCAGAGAAATCACTTACATAATAAAGTACGTTAATGCTTGGTAAGTGCATCCTTTTCAAGATTAAAACATCTTTCTTACCTGCCAATAACAGACACCTTTAAGCATACCACATTTTGCTTTTCCATAAATAAATTATTGCTTCTCATCCAGTATGTCGATTCGAGGAACCTCCAACCACTACACTCTCTTTATCTTGGCGAAACAGCATTCACGTTTAAACAAACAAAAGAAGCAGCCGAAAAAAAGAGGTGAAGACTGAGTGCTAGTGCATCGCAATTAGCGAGTTGTTCTCTCTCTCTCTCTCTCTCTCTCTCTCTCTCTCTCTTTCTCGCGCGCGCGCGAGTTCGAGGTGACCTTAAGATACCGCGTGCAGCTCTCGAGGTCTTTCTCCTCTTTCTCTTCTTTTCGTGCTCGGAATGGATTCTTCAGAGCGAGAAAAGAGGGGGGTTTGATCTCAAAGCTGAAGTTTGATACATTTTCATGAATACGGTTTTGCAATTATAAGATCTTTTTTTTCAGATTAGCTGTTTGAATTTAAATTTGATCTTCTTTTGCAGCAGTATTGTGTTTTGAAAGCAACAATAATTGTAAAACGTGTGAATATAAGTGTAGCAAGAGATTATTTTATTTTTAGATAAAGTCGTAAATTTAATCTAAACATTGAGAATACAATTTATTAGATCCAATGCGTCATTTAATTAAAGTTTGATCGTTAATTTAATAACTTAATTATAATGCGAAATCGTAAATATAGTTATTAACTAAATCAAAAGTTTTCAGAATAATTATGGATGTATTTCAGTATAACATTAGCTATGAGTATACTTCTTTATATTTCTCATTAATAATAAATAAAGATCCTGGAAATATAAGAAGAGAAATTTGACTTATATATATATATATATATATATATATATATATAATGATTTATAAATAATTCGAAGGAAATCGGACAACTATAATACGTTACGAATAAAAATAATATTCAGATGTCTAACATTAGCTGAGTATCATTAATTCGTTGAAATATTAACATTTGAAATAGCTATAATTAAGTTGATAAGCTCAAATTGATCAGAAATTTACATGTGACTCGCGAACACTCTTATAGACCCGCACTATTTTTTGAAACCTCCAGAATTTATTAACCGTAATCGAGCGAAACTGCAATTCGCAATTTATTTATTCAGTCTCCGACACACGCGCGAACTGCATCAATGATTTATACAACGCGTATGCGCGCACGAATTTCTCAAAGCAATGCAGTAGCAACGCTAGAAAGAGATAGAGATAGAGAGAGAGAGAGAAAAACTGGAGAAGGCTCTTTGAACTCGGGCGTTGCAAATCGATGGGAGAGGGGGAAAAATAAGTAAATTAAAAGGCGCAAGGCCGTAGCGTTATGCTATCTTATAGTCGCGTGGTGAAGCTTCGCTGTAAAATGGGAACATGAGCGGCAATTTACCGATTCGCAATAGTTTAAACTTTCAAGGCATCTATATTTCCTGACTACGTATTTTGTTGTTCACTCTCGGTGTGCTCGAATATCATCTTTTGTTTTTCTTTTCTCAGTTTTACGGTTAAATGTGAAACATTTCGGAGAATCAAGCGAGTATGTTCAAATTTTTGATTTTCCTCTTTCAAATTTTGTCGAAATGGTAAAATATGAATTTATTTCTTGTTATTGTTTTCTAGAAATGTTGAGTTTTGAATTTTTAGTTCGCTGGTTACAAAACTCATGTAGCTGTGAACAAACATATTCACGATTCAAATTCTTTTTATTAAGAGCTATTAAAGTTGGGTTGTAAAGTCTATTGTTGCTATTGAATTGTAAGAAGAAGAAATCACATTTGATCTTAGTTATTGCAGTGTATCGAGTTCCAATATACTTTTCCGATACTGTTTTATGCCACACTTATAAAACATAAAGACTGTTTTAGATGTCATATATAAGCAACACCTTTGCTTCAAGTTGAGCAACTCTTATGAGCTATAACGCTATAAAAACAGTCCGACATTTTCTTATGTTAAAGAGGATTTATTTTCTTTAAAAAAAAAGAACAAAAAAAAAGTTGATTGGATTTGCAGTATATGGGCGTGTATTTTCCCGTCAGTTTTCTTCAATTTATGTTATAAAAATGAAATTTTTGTAAATATTATTCATAACGTGATACTACATAAAAAGACTTTTTATAGTGTACAAAGTTATAAGGTTTCTTATGTGACAAGAGTTACTTACGCTACTCTTTTGTTATACGTTCAAAAAATTTTCCTCAGATAACTAAACGGATAACGTGTTTTGCATCTCAATCATGAGTAATAAACTGAAAATTCACAATTTTCTCTTTCTCTACATTCTAACAAAATTCTCAAACAAACAAGTCAATCTAACGAATGCTCTAGAACCGCCACATTTTCACCGCGTCCTTGTCACCGCATATATGCACGCGTGGTTCTCCAGGCGTCATTTTTACAATCCTGTCATCAGGTGCGGGCGTGCGGAATTTGACCGCGGCTTTTTTCTCTTCTGCTTCTTTTCCCATCTGATAAAAAAAAATCTATAGCTTACCGCGAACTGTGGTGATGGCAGCGGCAACAGCATGTCACTCTAGATTTAGAAGTTGATCTAATTCGATTTGTCGATGGAAATCCAGTGGCGACTGGAAAAGCGAGCGAACATATATGTATAAGAGGAATTTCTGAAAATTTTTGTATTTAAATAGTGTCCTCAAAAGTGGTCAAAATTTTGTGATTAAAGTATACATTCTGAATGCGTTTTTTCTTCTTCCTTATTATAATAAAGTATGTAGAAAAATGAGTGCAATTAAAAACGTCTTTCTCTCACGTTTCTTTTAAAGGTTCACATTTTTTAAGAAAATGGCAAAAAAGTCAGCTTTTTGAACTTCAGCCATTTATCCCATAAACGTCCTATATAAATGTTAAAAAGAAAATGAGACTACGAAAAGAAGCTTTTATTTACTTTCTAAAAAATTAAATATGTTGATTCCTTCGAAAGTTATAAAAGTTAAAAGTTGTGCATTGAAAAGACATAAAAATGCATAAATCATGGCTTTTTGCGGGAATGCTAAATATTTGAGGACTATCTGGTAAATATTGAAAAAAAAATACAAATCTTCAAACATTTTACGTGTTTTGTGTAGTAAAAAAAATAGAAAAGAAATTATTTCGGAAGTTTACAAGAGTTATTAATAATAGTGTTGTATTTTGTACTACTGCACCTTCAATATGTATTAAAAAAAAATATTTGCCTCTACATATGTTACAAATAAAATTCAGTACACTTAGTTATAAATATAGCTGTTGTTAAATAATAGATATGTTTACATGAAAAATGGTAACGCATTTAACGTTTTTTATTTATTACTTTACGTTACTTGCATAAATACACTGACAATTTTACCACAAATTTTCCTGGTACACAACTTCAAAATAACATTTCTCTTAATCTTTACGAGAACTAGACCAATTTTCCAATAAATTATTGCCATAAAAAAAATTGAATATATACGATTGCGAACTTTCGTAAATATTGCAAGTATTATGCCGTGGAAAAACTACCGTCTTTTTTTACGAGTTCGGATAACTCAATTAACCGACCGATACAATCATAATGAAAGAGATATACTATACGTAAACAGTTTCGTTCGCACGCTACCGACGCTGCTTCTCTTTTTTCTCTCTCTCTCTCTCTCTCTCTCTCTCTCTCTCTCTCTTCCTTTATAAAACACCTTAGGCTTCCACTCGAGACAGCAAAATCTAACGTCTCACTTCGAAAAGTAGATCTACTATTATTACAAAGTATTAGAAACCCCATTTTATAAATAAGAGATAAAACTCTCTTTCGATATGCTTAAATAACAGCCAATACACATAGACACATCGACACTCTTCATCAGGCTTGAAATGACGCGAGTCATGCGCGGACAGGTAGTTCACGAAATTGGCCGATATCTCGATTAGATCTCAGGAGAGTTGCCTTGCCACTACGTCGATCTGGTAGTTAAATTACCCGAGAAGCGAGGCGCACGAACCATTCGCGCGTGCTTCTCGGTATATACACCTAATTACACGATCGCGAAGGATCTGAAGATCTAATCGTGATGTCGGCAAATTTCGAAAACGACCTGTCGACGGGGTTGATTCTTGTATATCTCGTTTACGAAAAAAATTGCTGTACCTTCTGTTCCTCCTTTTTTCTTTATGTTGTAATCGTAGAATATGATGAATTATGTGTTGTTTAAACAATTGTATTACGAATCGATCAATTGTATTTATCCCGAATTAAGATTCTATATGTAGATATAGTTCTTGCAAAATATTTCATTGGTATTTTTCTATTCTTAATGATATACCATTGCCACACATCTGTTAATATACGATCAACTCGATGAATGTAAATATAATATGCGAACGTTCATTCGTTGCGGGTATAGTAGAATCATGTTTTTTTATGACAAAAATATATAAGTCGCTCGAAGATTAAATTACTACTACTATAGTATACACGTTACGCGCAGTATACGCGGGAGCATTCAAGCGTGTCGGCTAATGAGAAGACGTAATAGTTCATATGTTACTTTACGATTCCTTGAAATGCTTATATATTTGTTATAAAATATAGAAATAGTGCGCGCGCGCGCCTCGTAAACAAATGGAGCAAATTAATTTTTCACAGAGTTTAATGTTATATGAATTTAGTAATATACGCGCGCTCTTGTATATTGGAATTTATTTAATATACCTATGGAGTCGTTAATTTTTAAATTTATCTTAATTTTCCCTATAATCTACGGTGCACGCATCAAGTTTATATAATAAACCTAGATTGTAAAAATTAAACATCATTATCAGACTCTCGCTTCGCCTTTCGTAATACGTCAACCACCTTGAATAGTCTATCATCGAGAAGTAATTTAGTACTTACACTCGTTCGTTCACTCTCTGTCAATTCTACACAAGATCTTTTCACCCCCTTGCTTATAACACACTGATTCATTATCTCCCTCTCTCTCTCTCTCTCTCTCTCTCTCCATCGTTGAAACAATAGCAATCGTTCATGCGCGCACAACGACTTGCACGAGTAAAATGAAAATTTCACCGCGGGAAAATTGAGCAGTCGTATTTTTCAATCTCCAGCTTGTTACACAGCAGCAAGTCGTGTTAATAACTCGTAATTCGCGTGTGCGAGCGTATACACACACATTAAACTATGAAAATTCCACTTGCGCAATGAGCTGCGCCATTACGCAAAACTGCGCTACTGATGTTTAAAAGTTTCGGTTTACAATGCAGTTGATAGTAATGGGGACGGGTGTAAAAAGAAAGAGAGAGAGAGAGAGAGAGAGAGAGAGAGAGAGAAAAAAAAAGAAACGAAACGTTAAAACAAAACGAGACATAAAGCGCTACGAAAATAGCTTTATTTCACAGGTGCCGCGGGTCTACGGGAGTATAAAATCGTTGTTATTTAAAAGCTGAGATCGAAGACGAAGAAAAAGTTTCTTTTTTTATTGCTCACGCGCGTGGCTAACGACGAATTGACGTTTTCGTCAAATATAAATCAATATTAATCGGTATACGTGCGGCTATTCGTTTATTATATCAACAGCGACCGCAACGATGGCAATTTTTATATAATGTGCAGCACGTTGCCTCTATGATAATTCAATTTTGTAACTATTAATTTCTCCGAGTTTTATTGCTGATCTCGCGCGAAAGTGCAAAAATGACAATTTTTCTGTCAATAGTAACCAAGAGAGAACAAAATTTATGGCGTAACAAAATAAATAATAGCAGAACAACGACGGTACGACCAATGGTGGTGACATTGTCGTTCCCTCGAATCGATGCCGCGGTGCGGCGTGTTGAGAGACAGAAGAACTTTGCACACTGTGCAGACTCATGAATTAACAAAAGCTAAAGCCACTCACGGCAAAACTTTTCTATTATTACGAGAGAGAGAGAGAGAGAGAGAGAGAGAGAGAGAGAGAGAGAGAGAGAGAGAGAGAGAGAGAGAGAGAGAGA
>JAYJLV010063674.1:0-14999 GCA_036873485.1 Torymus texanus
GTGCCGAAACGTCGACAAATAAATAATAATTTGTTACAAATTGGATCGTGCGACCATCTTATTCATTCTACCAATTAGAATTTTTTAGTTATAGGGTTAGAAAGAAAAATATCGTAAATGATAAGAATTGGATGACGTCATGAAAAATACATAAAAATTTAGCAGCTGCCTAGACACACCCTAGATGACGCTACGTACATAACGTTTGTTTATTTTAATGTTCAATACCCAGAAAATTCTGCGTAGTATGTAAGACATAAGATATTCTTATACCTATGACTTTCAGATGTTATGTTCGTCAACTAAACAAGTAGGTTTTAAAGAACTACTTATTACGAATTTACGCAACAATGTTATTCAATTTTATCAATGAGAATCTGAAAATTAGATTTATTCTCATTTTTTCATAGTAGTGTACACAATGGGGGAGTGCACAACAAGAGTTTTTTACAACGAGTTATATTTATAAAGTACATTATACTACTTTGCGCACAACATAAAAAGATATACACAATAAAATTTAACTTTATGCAGTACGACTCCAAAAAACGTTTTAGAGCAATTGTGAGAGGGCAGAAAACGAAATAAATGCTAATACAATGCAAATTCTTTTGAAATGTTGAAGATTCAGAAAAGTAAATGTTCGAAAAATAAAATATTATCGTTGTGAGAAAATAACTCTTTGTAAACGGATTATCTTCATAATTGATAGAATCCGTTTAAAATTACATATATGTAGTTATATCTTATTTAATTTTATCTACAATCTTTCAATTTATTATATATAACTACGATCGCAGTCTTGTGAAAATCTAATTTAGAATAGATAAAATATCCTATATAATAATAAAATCTAATTGGTCTAATAGAAAAGCAAAACCATTAAAATTTGTTTAACGAGCCGCACTGCATATATGCAAGCAGATTTCTTTTTTATTTTTCTGCGCATAAATTACCTAAAAATGTAAATAAAACAGCACATTATTTTCACAAAACATTTACATACAAATCCCTCTTCTAATTACCAATATTTCCCTTTCTTCCATCCATTTCTACAAATATATACATCCAAATTACCATATATAAGCGTACATGCGCGAGCTGTACAAATACTGCCATACCGTCGTCTCGCCTTTTCGCGTTCACGCGAAGCGTCGACGCCCAAGCCGCAATGGAAATTAAAATAGAGCCGACTGGAAGAGCGAATGCAGACCACACCGTGCGTGGGTTCATGAGTGAGCAAGCGTTTCACTCGTGAGACGATTTCCAGTGAGCATTGGGACGGAAATGACGAAAGTCAAGCGTAGGCAGCGCGCGAAAACTCCGCCGTTTCGTCAGACGTCGGGCTACTTGTGCCATGCAGATTCGCGTTCCCGATTCGCGACTAAGAGGGGAAATTGCTGTACGGCCTTCACGGTCGATTGCTCGCATGGCTCCTTCTGTTGAGGGTGGGAGTTTACGTCGGGCATTGGGTGAGGGGGATTTTTTTAATCGGTATAAGTGTTGTGAATGATTTGATTTTTCGTTTGGCGTCAGAGTGGGCCGTAAATATTTGGATATGTAAATGTATATACTGGAAATTTCGACAGGAAGAATGGAGGTATGCTAATTGTAAATTCATTTGGAGTGACGAGAAATTATAATAGAAGTTTCGAACGTCGATTTGTAAAAGTTGAATAATAAAATTTTTGGGCGTGTTGACGTTTAATATATATAGTGACACTGCATTATTTATCTTGAAATATTTTACAAATCTATTGTTTTTGTAGTGCAGAAAAAACTATCATAGTTTGGCAATCCTGCATACGATTTATAAAAACAAAACAACGAATAGATCTTACCTGGATTATTTCTAAAAAAATTATCATGATCGAACGGTTATTTCTTCATTTTTTACGTAGGAACACTAAACGTGTAAACGCAAACATTAGTTTTTTGGGTGGTAGCGATTTGTAAGACTTAATAAGGCAATGAATAAGCTTACATTTACTTATATAAGTTTGCTTGTAACTTTTGGTAAACACTGCAAGTAGTTCTAATTTGATTAAGAACTAGGTTAAGTTAAATGCGGACGCATGGAAATATCACGTATAATCTTTTCCGGGAATTAATCTCCCTTCGCTAAGTAAGATATATTGATCTAGTTAACAAAGTTCTTCGTGATAAAAAATAATAATATTTCAAAAATTCTTTTTTTTTTTTCAATTTCAAGTATACTTCAATATATTTCGCATTCTTCATTCAAAATTAGACATTCAATTATTGCTTTGGTAAAAATGATTTTATTCAAGCGCAAACGTTTATTCTTCCTCATCCTAAAGATATATACATTTCAAAGGAATAACAATCATTGACAGTACTACAAAAAAATCATATCCGCTTTTGAAACTCCATAACCTTAGAAAAATATTTCAAAGAACCGACAAAACAACTTTCAAAGTATACATAGTCGATCCGCTAAAAACTGAATGACAAAGGCGCAAAAGCGTCTTGGAAACTCGCCGATGCGGAAAGCTCGCGGTGACAACGCGCGAGTTAAGGGCAACGGCAGCACCTAACCCCAGCGGTGGTGGTAGTAGTAGTCACGTCCCTAATTGAATTACCTACCGTCCGCTGCGGCTGATGCTGCTGCTGCTGTTGCTGCTGCTGCTGCTCGTCGTCGTCGTCGTCACTTCACGCGAATGGAGATCATCGTGTCAAGCCCCTCGGGGCGCGATTCCCTTTCATCCGCCTTTTTTAGCAGCGAAATTACACAGCGACGGTCGCTTCAAAGCTCTCCCGGCGATTGCATTGTCTTTTACGACGGCGGAGAGGTTATTAATGTAAAAAAAATGGAGCGCTGCGCTTAAAAGATGTTATTGCGACTATAGGATGATTATTTTTTTTCGTTCAGAGTGGATGATGATGGAATGGTTGTTGGAAATGAGGACACTGAGCGCGAATAGTCTGTATAAAAGAGTGCATTTGGATGTGATTAGATTTTAAATATAATCATGCATATGCTGTTGATGAATAAATATTGTTATCAAGTATATTTATTTTTATAGGTTTACCATTGGCAAAGTCAAAATGTCAAAGTTTCGGGAGTCGATGACATGGTCCTGCTACCAAAGGTCACCGAAGATGCCATCATCGAGAATCTTCGGAAGCGGTACATGGACGACTACATATTCGTATCCTTTGTCTCAGCACTATAATGTCTAATGTATTGAAAATCATATTAAAAGAAACTTTAAGGAAAGCAATGTATAACATTAATGTTAGAGTAAAGAAATGTTATATTCCGTAAACCCATACAAAAATGTTTTAATTTTGAAGGAATACACGGCATATTAAAATTCGTGATCATTGGATATATGACATTACGCATTGTATTAATAATTTTTTTTTGTATTTTTCTATTACCAATCATAATATCAAGTTACATACTGGAACTGAACAGTATTTAATATCAGAAAGGTAGTCTTGATCGAAAATTGTATTAGTAATTTAATATCTGTTTCAACAATGAAAAACTTCTATTCATTTTTCTATTTATATTTCTTCTACTGGTTTCTGTCAGTATAAATATTTTTATTTAACATTTTTCTCTATGAATAATTCTTTACAATATTGAATAAGTGAAAGAAGTAATAATATTAAAGTAATTTGCGAAGAAGTACATTTTTTTTAAATAGACAATTATAACAATTATAAGATTTTGCCGAACAGTCTAGTCACGTAAGAGCTTTGCTTTTACATAAATTACAAGAAATTGGTACGCGTAGTAAAGTGGAACGCAGAGGAGGGCGGGGCTTCCCGAATTTCGTAAAAATTTTAACGTTATATGAGACCTGTATCTTTTAAATTATGACAATTTCCGTTATTTGTAAGATATGACTCCAGTAAAAAAGGAAAGGTTATTGAAATATTAACAATGATAGCAAAATAATTAAATTTTTACAAAAAAAAGAAAAGAAAATAATATACTTTTGGCTATACATACTATAATTTCAAAACTGAATTCTGCTATCAATTCAGTTACAATTCTTTGAGTAGATCTACAAAAAAAAACAAAATCAAGATTAGGGAAATTATACGATTAATTATTCAAGAATTGTCGTGGATAAAAAGGGATTATTAAAATTTATTACATACAGATAGATCAAGGAGCGCGGGCGCGCTCCGAGGACAAGTATAGAAAGAGCCTTAAGGAGTGACCGCGTGATGATATACATTGAAATGGGCGCCCAAGATACTAAATACTTTCTTATACGACCACTCAAAACTCTTAAAATCATTCGAGATTATGTTTTCAAACATATTCCCCTGGTGCAAAACATTGTTTACGAGTATGTACATCAAACATTCTAATAAAGTATTTCCCAAGTTAATCGCTTGAATAAATGAATTAGGAAAAAAGGCGTTCAAACGACAAATTAACGGCTATTAAGTTTCTCGTGGTCTTCTCGCACCACATCACAGATGGCCGCCTCACCATCATCAATTAGGTTACGCGATGTCTCGCACTTGCGTTATCGATCCCGTACCTCCTGCGGAAGCCGTTCTTGCCAACACTTTTTTTCTTTAATGAGACTTAGACATGCATCGGCCCCGTGCTTGTGTCAATCAACCCATTCAAGCAGATGCCGTACTTTAGCGAAAAGGAAATTGAAATCTACCAGGGAGCGGTGAGTCTTTAGATTTTCTCATTTCAGAGGCGTTAATTAAGAAGACGCTGCTGGTGACAAACAGCACGAGTTGATTAGCTTTTGTTTGCTTAAAGTTTGGATCCTAATTTTATCGAAACAATAGGAGGAATTGCATCAATTCTTTAGTTTTATAGCTATTGTATTTACGAATTCATCGATTAGCATTTGTTGTAATAAATTATATAAAAATATTTCGTAAATAACAACAATAACTTTTGTTTAAAGATTACAGAAAGCATTAAATTTACTTTATTACACATTAAAAATCAGCTTCAAAGTAGTTTGGAAATAAATTTATTGTGGACTTTCTTAAGTCCCTGTAAAGCTGCAACAGGCTATTCAGATGTGCTATGAAAGCATTGTATACTCAGGAGCAGGATCATCTGTTTTTCTGGGCAGATACATTTAAAGAAGCTGCGTATAACTTATTTAAATTATTCAAATAAAACTTGATACTTTAAAAGTTAAATAATATATTCAATAGAGAAAAAAATAGCACATTGAAAAAAACAATTTTCTTAAATTTATTCACTTTAAATTAATATTAATATCACTTTTTCAGGCTCCCTATGAAAATCCTCCACACGTGTATGGACTTGCGGATGAAATGTACAGAAATATGTTAATCGACAATGAAAGCCAGTGCGTTATTATCAGGTAATAAGAAGTATAATTTAATAATAATAAGTATAGTATTTACAGATATATATAAAATTAAATATTCGATAATGTATTTTTTGCAATTATTTCATTCTACTTTATTTAACAATATGCATGTAAGTTTATCATTATCCATGATAAAATGTACAAACATGTACAATTTCGATGTTTTCAAAACTGTCGAAAGTAGTTCAAAATGGAACATAAAATATACGAAATACACTAAAAAATACCTAGTATCATATCGGAAATTTCCAAGTCTGAATTATAAACGATATTTTGTATATTTTACACTCTGCTTTACACTAACTTCGGCATCTATAGTTTTATTTTTTTTTTTTAAATGATTATGAACATTTCTTTCGGATTGAAGTATTAATATAAAAAATATCACGTATAAAAAGTATACTTTCAAAAAATTTTTTTCAATTTTCGGGACTATGAAATATATTTTTTGTGGAATTCATTATATACGTAGACTATATGTAAAATCTGTAAAACTCTCTTAACTTTTGATTGACTTCTAAATTTCTCTAATAATTCACCTATGTAATAGTGTTTTAAAGATTTTCACAAAATACTAATTTTACATCCTGTTGATACTTTTCTTTCTCTTTCACAGTGGCGAATCCGGAGCAGGCAAAACAGTTGCAGCTAAGTACATAATGGCATATGTAGCAAGGGTGAGTGGCGGTGGCGACCGAGTGCAGAGGGTAAAAGATGTAATATTGGAGTCGAATCCACTTTTGGAGGCATTCGGAAATGCTAAGACCGTGAGAAACAACAACAGCAGCAGATTTGTAAGTGTTTACATAACTTCATTTACATCAATCACTTGATATAATGTATTGACATAAAATTAAACCCGTTATTATATATTTATTAAAAATATTTGAGTTAATATTTCTGATATAGAATTATTTGACAAACAACTTTTGGTGACTATAAATATGTTAAGATTTTCAAAAATTTTAATTAAGGAAAATTTGATTATTTAATTACTAGAACGGATTCGAAGATTTACATTTGTTTCATTTTTCATCAGTTAATTTATGAAAACATTAAGACCTAATGAATATAAAATACAACATTAAATATTCACCGATTACCATTGAGAATTATAATTTGAAATTTCGATTAATAATAAAAATATACATGATTTTTAAAGAATGTAGTTCGAGTAAGCTTTGTTTGGCTACAAACTCAAATATTTGCAGGGAAAATACGTGGAAATGCAGTTTGTCCCAGGCGGTCAGCCAAGCGGCGGGAAAATATCGAATTTTTTATTAGAAAAGTCAAGAGTAACGTGCCACAATCCAGGCGAAAGGAATTTTCACATATTTTATCAACTAGCGACGGGAGCTAACTCACAAATGAAGTGTGAGTGTTTTATTTATTTAACATTATTTATTTCTAGATGATTTATAAATTATTTATTAACTTTGTTCTGTTTATAGCTGAATTCGGTCTTATGGACTTAGATTACTACGGTTACCTGCGGTATGGTGGAAATCACAAGGTCGACGGTACTAACGACGCTCGGGATTTTCAAGACACGTTAAAAGGTAAAAACCGTTATAGTTTTATTACTTACGACTTTAATTAAAATATTTGCTAACCAAAGCACTTTTAAAGTACCAAGAAAGCTTTGTATCTTTTTCGTAGTCTATTATATTACAGTTTTAATTAAGTTAAAAGTTTTTGATGAGCTTTTTTTACGAAAATGAATGTTTCTAATTTTTCCGTATTTTATGAAAACGGTAAATACTTACAGAAACTATGCAAAAATTAATTGTTATTTATCCGTTTTTTTGGTAATCGATTTCAAAATCTAACTATAAATAGTATTTATTCAGTGAAAACGAAAATTAATGCAAATTTTTATTTCAGCTTTAAGCGTTATGGGCATCACGAACACAGAAACGACTGATATTTTAAGGCTAGTTGCTGGTGTCTTACACATAGGAAATATCCAGTTTATGGAGAAAGGAAATTATTCCCAAGTAGCAGACAAGGAATGTAAGCATTTTAAAATTTGAATTTAAGTTTACTAATCAATATGACTCACGATGTGTGCGTTTCAATAGCTAAAAGAAACCGTGGTATGACACATTAAAACGTTTTAGTTATTATTAAAATGACTATTCATTCTTAACTTAATTTGAATGACTAATGAGTAATGACTAAGACTTAAATTTTTTGTTCTGGTCGTTGCAATCTAAAGCAATCTGATTGTATTATAAATTTTCACGAATCTGCGAAAGAATGATTCATGTACTATTTAAATACTCTAAAATAACTGAAAAAGTATAGAAAATGTTTGATACATTATAATTTTTATTTTACTAACCGTTTTCACTTTTAATTATATCTTTTTACTTTCATTCGATTCAAAATGAATTAAATATAAATATCTTTGTATCTTTATATTAACATTTAAAGTCACGTTACTTCTGTAAATGAAACGTAACAATTTTTTCTCTTAGCACATTATTATACTTCTCGCTACAATCTTATCCCTCTTAAACTATTTAATATCCTTATCAAAACATATACATACTAACGAGTCTATAACGCATCCTCCCGTAGATCTCGACTTCCCAGCCTTCCTGCTTGGTATCTCGCCTGAGCAGCTGTCGCACAAGCTGACCTCCCGCGAGTTCGAGTCCAAGTGGGGCAGCCAGTCGGAGAGCGTCGACGTGACGCTGAACGTTGAGCAGGCGCTGTACGCTCGTGACGCCCTCGCCAAGGACGTCTACGCTCGGCTCTTCGATCATCTGGTTAAGGTGAGAGCCGTATGTCACCGTCGTCGAAGCAAAGCACGCGCACCTGTTTAGCATGGATAGTGGACACGTGACGGATAAAAAGCCGATTTCGAAGGGAACGAGTCGAAGTGATGGAATGAAAACCGGCGTGGATTGCGAGAATGTTGGGAGATTGATAGTTTTAGATAGGCTGACAAGTAGTCTTGATTACTTCATCAGTAGTTGGTTTATAAGGATAATTATAGCAGATCACTTCTTTTAAGTCTTGACGAAACTGTGTGGTATAAGAAACAGTGTTAAAGAGATATTTTAATGATTAGGCAGAAGAAGATGTTTGAAAATGTTAATGTAGGTCTGATATGACTACAGTAAGGCTTGAATATCAGTATTATTTATAAATTATTGTAAAATGGAATTAACCAAAAAGATTGTATTATATACAGAACTTTTAAATACGTTGCAGAATTGATTACGCTAATCTCTTTATCAAAATAGGTAGAAATGAAATTTAATTTTTGTGCGATCTCTGTATTACAATGTGATATATTATTATATTATAATTAATAATATAAAAGGTCGCATTACTTATAATCTCTATGTCGAAGATTAATTTATAAAGCCAAAAATCTACGATAAATAGCTATGCAAAGTGGTTGTTTGATGTTTCTTTGGACTATTGATATAGAGGCCAATTTTTCAGCAAAGATCAAATACTATTTTTGACTATAACTTTTAAGGCTGTAAACAAAAATTAATATTTAAAAAAGAAAATAATGTCTGAATGAGCCTTTATCCAGAAAAGTATTCTTAAGTATTAGATACCTTAATTAAATCTGAAACATGGCATTTCAGAAATACAAAAGAAATTATGTCAGAACAGTCACTGAAAATTGTAAAAGTTTTTCATAACATTATCATTATTGGATATTAAAATTTAGTAAAATCGTTTTATTTAAAATATTTATCTGAAAAATATTTTAAACTTTTGAGAAATTAGAAGCTCAGCTATCGAAATAAAATGAGATTATCGTTATTTTTAACTTTAAAGTATTAATGAATCTTAAATTTAAAATATCAGATTCCAAATATATTCATTACAATGCTCGATTACATCATGTCGTGCCACAAAATAGAAATTCTTATTTTTCGAAACATTTTATAATTCATCAAGAAATAGGATGTTTTGCTAATTTTGTTGAAATTTTGAAAATGGACTGACCCGGAGAGTGCGCTGCCTTTGGGTCCTCGATTTAGCTTAAACTTTGAGATAAGTTTTTGGGTATAGAAATATGATGAAAGCTGCAATATAAAACCCTAACGTTAAAAAAACGTTCTCGACATTTTTAGGTTTATTTTGAAAAAAGTCTTGAAAAATGCCTCTTTTTAAAACGGTAGTCATTTAACTTAGGAAAGTCTTAAATATCATTTAAATATAGAAAATGACCTTTTATTTGCATTTTTAAGGATTACACAATGTTGATTTCTTCCAAAGTTATAAAAGTTTAAAATTAAGCATTAATAGTGCACTGAAATTCATTTTTCGATACAGTATGCGTAAAATGCGATTTTACACATTCTATAATTTTTTAAAATCGCTTTTACGCCCCCTGTATAGAAAAATATCGTTCGATACACGTGCGAAATATACTATTTTGATTGCCTGCACAGTTTAGTGCACTATTAATGCTTAATTTTAAACTTTTATAACTTTGGAAGAAATCAACATTTTGTAATCCTTAAAAATGTAAATAAAAGATCATTTTTAAAGCCTTTTCCAAGACTTTTTTTTAAAGTAGTAAAGTTAAGACTTAGTTTTTTTAGCGTTAGGGTCTAATATTGATGCTTTTATCATATTTCTACACCCAAAAACGTATCCCAAAGTTTGAGCCAAATCCAGGACCCAAAGGTAGTGCACTTTCCTGGTGAGTTATACTTGTTAAAAAAAAAACTGAAAAAAGCAATAAAAGTTAAAATTTTATTTTATGTGTGATTCTTAATAATGTCTGTGATCATTACAATTGAATATCTATAATATTAATCGTTCCACATAATTATCATACTTATTATAGTTTTATTGTTCAAAACTAACGTTTGACAAGTACTTTATGTGTAAAGGTGCATCTATATTCTTTGAGAAAGGAAAATAAGAATTTATTGTTTTATTCAGATAATGTTACACGGAAATATAAAATAAGATTTTTAAACTAAATCATGAAAATATGTCCTTTATAGAAAAGATAGCTTATTGTGTCTCAAATTATTCTTGAATTGTAATGATACTTAAGTTATACGTAAATGTCATACCCAATTTTGATAAGAAACCGTAATAACAGGTAAACAAGTAAATTATTAAAAATTATCATGGTTATTTTAAAACAAAAGACAAGAAACGGTTTTAGATATTTATAAATTAAAAACGTAACCAATAATAACTATTTTAAGCCCAAAACATCGTTACAAAAAATTGACATTACATTTCTTTTCAGAAAGTCAATGCGGCTATGGAGACTACACAGGAAGGATATGAAATTGGAATCTTAGATATCTATGGGTTTGAGATATTCGACAAAAATGGTTTCGAACAATTTTGCATAAACTTCGTCAATGAAAAGCTTCAGCAGATATTCATCGAATTGACCCTCAAGGCAGAACAGGTAAGAAGAATTTTTTATTAACGAATACTAAGCAATACCAAATGAAAAATACAAAAATGAAAGTCTAAAAAGACATGTAATAATAGTAGATTTTATTATAATAAACTTATACATATACATTATATTATTTCTTTCTATTGTACAACGACATATAAATTTTTATAAATAATTACTTGTTAGTTTTAATATAATATCTGTTCAAAGTTTATAAAATAAATCTATGCGGGAATCACAGCTAAACATGTCGATTGGTCCAAGCAACTGATACACGTTTGAAAATTTGTATCAATAAGTACGTACTGAAATCTTGGTTCCTTTTTTAACATGATGAGCGCTAGAGGTTTACTCTTGACGCTATAAAAATAAACTTTTACCAAGGCAGTACCTAGATTTTATTTCGGTACATCATACACAGTTTGAAATATACTTAAATGCTTTTTAGCTTATTAATTATAGATGACTCTAGGTACTATACGTAATCTATAATAATCAATGAGAAAATAAAATTTTGAGTAGTATAGTAATAATACATATCAATAGAATAAAATATATATAAAAAATTAACAAATTAATAACGTACTTTATAAACGACAATGTATTTTGCAATGATGAAATAAGATCAACTACAATTGAATGAATTTAAAATAATAGTTAAATATCAATGATAGTGATCAGGAACTGAACTTTAAAAGCAACTGTACAAAAATTCTGGTACAATATAAATATAAGCACAACTTTTTGCACGTTTTTATAATGATTCCCGAAAGTACAATATAGTTTTTTCTTTTTATAAATTTATATAAAATTAGTACATAAATTGTGTAACATGGGATCATTCGGGTTAATGTATATAAATAAAAAGCACCTTATTATGTGACGAAACTTCATTTACATTATTGTTTATATAATACGTATTTCGACTCATAAACAATTAAATTATTACAATTTACGATTTCATCTTAGGCCTAGTTTTTAAGTTATTTGTAATTTTTCAATTTTTGGGTAAAATTTTTTTGTACATGAATTTTAATTTACAGCTTACGGAAGAATGTACAGTACTCCGCGCGACATTCGCATGCGTCTTATAGAATTTATATTCTGTTGTTGTTGATTCGGCAGTTATTAAAAAATATTTATTGAATATACACGGAACCATATATAATTTCATGGAAATCAATAATAAGTTCTCAAAAAAATAATAAATTGATAAAAATTGATATCTACAGCTATAATACTTCTGAATTTCATTTTTACTTAAATACTTAATTAATAAACATATTTTTGCACTTTTGAATCATTACGAATAAAATTATATATATATATAATGTTTAACATTCCACTTCATTGCTATAACATGGTAAAGTTACTGTGGTAACCAACAAGGTACATCAATTTTGCTTATTTAGTTAAGCCAATCCAATGTGATTTATAATTTAAATATATTGCACAAATAAATGTATTTTTGAAGGTAATACTTAAAATTACTCTCCGTGTGGTACCGGATGTTATCAGGACCCCGATCCAATGTTACGATTCAAGCGTTATCTTCTCAAAGCATCGTAAATCAGTCTACGAGACGTAGCGTTAAGTGTTTTCCCTCAAAATGAAAAAATCACCACTAAAGAGCGATCTTTCACAAAAAAGTATATAATAAAATATAATAAAATAATGTGTGGTTACTCCGAAGCAGTAAAATCACTGTCACTCCAATACAGAATCAGCTTATCGCACCGCGAATTATCCCCCTCGTAAACGTTCGTTCTCACTCATTAACCGTCGATTATCGTTCACGCGTCCCATATACATATCGAAATCGTCGTAATTAAGGATCGGCGAATGCGTAACCGGGCAGAATGTCCGTCCTGCGCGCTGTGTACCTCTGCACGGGTGTCGTGTGGGCGATGGGCGAGCGTGATGGTATCCTGCTGGGCGGTGCTGGAATTTGCTTCGGCAGCTCGCTCGACGTTACCATCGTGTTCTCCGTCGTCGTGCTGCTCGTCGTGGTCGTTGTCGTCGTTGTCGCGGACGCTGTTGTCGAACCTGTTGTCCTCAAGCTGCTGCTCAGTAGCTGTTGCTCGTCGTCGATGCTGTCGAGGCTCGGCGAGCCGTGTATGCGCGGGTCGTACTTCTTCGGTGGCGATTTCGGTGATTTCGTCTTCTTTTCCTGTAGAAATATGTTGAATTAAAAATTTGAAACTTTTGTTCATACTCGAGATTGAGTCGATACTGAAATTCACCACATTTTTAATAGAAATACGAGTACATAGACCTTTTATCAAAATCACTCACCATATGATAAGGCGGGGTAGCCCTCAGAAACGCCGCGGGCTCGAGCCTCATGGTAACCCTGGAATCCCCAGCATCTTGTCTAAAGTTTCCCGTCTTCCCGCGGAAATTGACGTACACTTTCGGCCTGCTGCTCTTCAGATAATACAGCTTCTCGTCGCCTAGATTCTTAGTTGCGTGCGATGGGCTCAGCAAATACGACTGTCGATTAGCTCCGACCTCAGCGGATGTTGGTTCAAATAGCCTCTGGCTAGGTCCGAGGCCAACGTCACGCACGCCGAGGATGGAGTGGGGCACGACCTCTGGGTGTGGGTACGTGAAATTGCGTTGTTGCTGTTCCTGCTGTTGATCGACGTCGTCGTCTGACGTGAGGTCAAGACGACGCGGACTCAGCAAAGTGGCATGACGATGGTTGTCGAGCACCGCCTGGACCAGTCCGTGCAGGTCCAGCGAGTCGACGTTCTCGGCGACGCGACCCTCGATCTCCAGGAACCTGGTAGTGGAATAATGAGTTAGATTTGATTTCTTTGTGTATAATTGTACATAAATGATTTATGATCGAGAATTTAAGCTAATTATTATTCTCATTTGTGAATTGACGACAGTCTTTTAAGTGTATTGAAAGAAATAGTATATAATTATATTTGAAAACGATGTGTTTTGAAGCGAGGTTTGTGAAAGAGACAATTAGTTTTCCAATTAACGAGATTAATTTTCTAATTAAGTTCGAGGTGTCTTTCGGAAGCCGTTGTTTTCCGTTATTGCAATGGATCAATGATGAAGTAGATAGTTAATTTTATGTGCATGATGAAATATTAAAAGTATTCCAGTGAATTTTTTTTAATGATTCAATAACAATAATTTAATACCAGAATCGGCCAAAAGTATATAAGAAAATGTCACAAAATTATCATAACAAGATTTAGTAGTCTTGTTGACATTAACTCATTCGAATATTATTAATAATTATATTAAAAGTATTATAATTTCAAGTAAAGAACATCTAACATTTACACTCAATATATAAAATGTTTGCGCAACACAGTTCAACCCATATTTCCTTATACCATATAACAATTTATTAACCTCGAGTCTATTAATTCACCAAAACCGCACGAATTTAGAACCCATCTTCTCTCCCAATCACGCCTAAGAATAGCAATCGAAGAAAGATCAATCATCCGCCAACCCGTTTATCGCACTTGCCTCTTCCGGATCTCACTGCACAGACACTTATATATATATATATATACACACACACACACACACACACACACACACCTCGGCAAACCGAACTCTCCCAGACAGAGCCCACAGTCCGCCTAACCGTCCGATTGCTATATTTATTACCTCCCTCTCTCCCTCGGTACATCTGTACACAGTCGCGCAGCGCATACAACCTGCCATTACACGCTTTACATAACATCGGTACACCACTGCAGCTCTATAACCCCCGTTCCCATGCCCACACACAGAGACAGTATATTAAACTACGTGTATAATATACCTGTAGTCCTGGGTATCGGGTTTCTCGACGTTGGTTTGGCTCTGGTACAGCGCCTTTTCGCTGTAGCTCTTGGACTCGAGGTCCGATGCTGCCGCGCCTGCATACTCCTGTGGGATGTAATTAGGCGAGGACGGCGGTCGTGGTAGTACGACGGCCGGTAGCACCGTACCTGCGAGCAGCAGCAGTAGAGCTGGGATCAGGTGGCTGCTGCCTGGCATCGTTCTGGAACAAAGAAAGAAGTTGGGTTGTTATACTTTTTTCATTTAAAATATATGTAAAATGTTGATAATTGGTAAGGTACAATATGGTATAATGTTCCAAGTATAGTGTATAGCGGGATTTTATTGTATTTTGATCTTTAAAATGTTGATAATTGGTAAGGTACAATATGGTATAATGTTCCAAGTATAGTGTATAGCGGGATTTTATTGTATTT
>JAYJLV010063685.1:0-16953 GCA_036873485.1 Torymus texanus
TATTTATTTATTATTTATGACATCAGAGGTCGCCTCTAAAAAATATGCATTGCTCATAGCAGGCAAAGCGCCATGTTTTAACCCCGTTTTAGGGGCAGTTATAACTAAAAAATACTAATTCTTCTGTTCTTATCAGCTTGATATCTGATACACTCCCCATTGGGGAGTCAGAATATCGAACTGATTTTTGAAGGACGATGGAACGTCTGGGGCTTGCTCCGGTTCTATCACGAGTCACTCTTGCATTGCATTTCAACAAGAGACGGCTCCTTTATTTAATTCAAACATAATATTTTCAAGCATGGTGTAGTAGCCAGAGGTAGTTCCCGCAGCGTTATTAAGGAGGTTGGGTAGCTCTCCACGCGCGGGGTATAGTGAGCAGCACCCCCTCCCGCACCCATCGAACTTGGTGTTTTATTTACGTTTCCCCCATTACTCAGAATCGCTACTGTCTATCGCGCTCAAATTTTGTATAAACATTCTCACATATAATTGCAATATAGTAAATAGTTTTTTATCTCATTCTTATCATTTGTTAAGAATCGCATCCTAAGTGTTTTCTGTTTTGTGTTTTCCAAGGCACTTCCCATAAGAACCTGCGTATAAGAGTCAAACTTTGACATTGAATAACTTCATAACCGTGTTGACAAATTATCTTAAATTTTGTATGGTTTATGGAATTAATCAATTAAAATAGGTTAAGCTATTTCTATTCTCCTCCGAAACGAAGAGAATAAGCTTTGTCCCATGAACATGGGTCAATTTGTTCAAAAGTTATAGCCGGTATACACACAGACACACACATACAGACACGAAAAATTTTTTGCTCAAAAACAACGGATTTTGGTGCCGAAAGTCTTAAAACATGTTTTTAAACATTTTTTGTTCCAAAAAATTTTTTCACCATTACAAATCTTCCTCTTTGAGGAAGCAAAATATACCTTCTTCATGACAATAAAATAATCTTCGACATACTATAATAATTATCATATTAGTCACGCATTCGTCTCTTGGAGTACAGTATAGTATTATATCAAACTCCATAAATGAAAAAATACCTTCGTTACAAGTAAAGCACGACTTTCTACCAAAGAAAGTCTAATTAATCCCGGCAAAAGCTGAAAATTACGGGAGACAAAGAGCGTGCACTAAATCTCGCTCTTGCGCTCTCTCTCTCTCTCTCTCTCTCTCCCTCTCTCTCTCTCTCTCCCTCTCTCTCTCTCGGTGGTAACAATTAAAAAAGGCATCCGGACGCCGGGCACTGCACACGCAGCAGCGACAAAACCAGCGCGTGCAGCCCCTTCTTGTCAAGCTTTTTTCCTTTATTTTTTATTTCACGTTCGCGCAAAAGTGCCACATTCGAAAAGTCGCGTAGAACTCTCCAAGATGACTTACACACGAAAAGTCTCACGAGGTCGTTGTCCAGAGGCGCCGTATACCTCGGCACATACATACATAGACGACGCGCTTGAAAGGCAAAGAGGAACTGCGAGCGCGCGAGCTCGACAATGACGAGTTTGTTTTGACTGTGCAGCAGGACGACGACGACGTAACACATCGCACAGCCTACGTGTACACGCTCGGAGGAAGAGACGACGACGAAGAAGAAGAGAGACGCAGAGAGACAGAGAGAGAGAGAGAGAGAGAGAGAGAGAGAGAGAGAGAGAAAGAGAGAGAGACATATACAGAGGGAATAAGAAGGACGGCCAAGTGGAAAAGGGACGTTTTGCTTTGGACGTCGGAAGTACGAGCGCGCACACTCGACGACAAAGACGGACGTGCCGCGGAGGACGGCGATGGGGTATAAAAAAGCGCGAGTGAGAGAGCGACTAGGGGGCTGACTGGATGGCACAAGACGAAGCAGGCATGGAGATTGAGAAGAGAGCTGGACGAAGAGGGTACACGTATACATATATATATATATATATACATATACACGAGTGCCAGAGACGATGGGGATAACGAAGGATTTAGAGAAGGGAGAGCTAGAATTCGGGATAGGGGTGGAAGAGAAAGAGACGTAAAAAGTGTAAAGTTAATTAAAGATTTTCCGCTGGCTTTAATCAGCAGTGTTTTGCACCGGCGAGTAGCTCCTACCGCTGCTACTACTGGGCTCTTTATTTTAATGCCCTTTGTTTCAAATTGAAATGATGAAATTGAGGATTATGTTAATCTTCCGACGAGACAATGACGTTTTCTTTTTTTTTTATATTTTTTGACGTCACACGTATATATTATAATGGTTTATCAAAAGAGAACCGAGTATAATATAACGCGGCTAAAAGTGTATATAATGTATGAAATGGCTTTACTGGGAAAACGTCATCAATTAATGGCTGTAAATCAACCCTCCCGACGCTGCTATATCCTGGAATTCGTGCTAAATAGCTTCAATTAAAGGGTGTACGTTTTAAAGTGATATAAATCAATCGGACAGTGAAACATGGATGGGATTCAACGTCAACGCTGTCGAGTCGTGTCGTTCACGATAAAAATGTGCTTATGCTTATTAATTGCCGAGTGTGTGTGTACATCTGTTGTTAGAGATATCGCTGTCATTTATACATTGATCGAGAGACACAAAGATTCTCTCTCAGACTTCACTTTTAACATTATACTTTTATTATTATATTATTTAACATTACTAAAGATTATATTCACATTGTTCTTGAGAAAGGCCGTAACCTCTTATTTTACACGCCCTCAAATTTAAGGACCGCACGTCAAGCCGCAGCAGCGGTCCAAAACCCGTGCAAAAGTAACGACGTCATCCTTAAAACAGTACCTCGCACGGAGCAGCTTGCCGCCCATAAAAATCCATCTATACTTCTCTCTTACCCGTATATGTACGAGGATACGCGAAAAATCTCACTTTTTCTCTCCTGCAGACTACATATATACACACGCACACGGCAGTTCGCTCGCGGCTTGAGAAATGGCACGACGACGAGTCGCGAGCGCCGGCCGGCGATATACACGCGGAACTGTCTCCTTACATAATTTAAACGTCCGGCGGGGACGCTCGGCCTCGCACGCGTGTCTTCTGATGAAGTCGTTGGCCGCGCTCTCTCGTGTCTCACTCCTTCTCCTCTTCTTCTTCTTCTTCGTCGACGCGTCGCTTGGCCATTGTGCACGAGTTAGCTCCTCTCTAACGAGAGTGGCGCACCGCCTTCCTGCGCGACAATCGAAACGTGCTTATATGTGTGTACATATATCTATATACATGTAGCGCTGCGGGACAACGCAATGGGATTTACGGGAGGTTTGCGTATAGTTGTATCGCTGACCCGCATCGTGTAAGGTCGTGAATGTTGAATTGTTTATCTAATTGCGTTGCTGTGGAGTCGAGAGTTCTTTCGAATGTAATGGGTATGCGTTCAGTGTGACTGTGTCTGTTTGAGATTTTTATTGTAAGCGTATATTGAAATGTTGAGTAACAATGTGAGCGTTTGTGTTACTATCTGCTTAACACGTTTGATGCGTTATGTACACAATCAATAGTATATTTATATTACAAAATGTAATAATAAATAAGATGTATTTCTATTGTACCTGTTAATAGAACCATTTATATAAAATAAACAACCCTGATATAAATTTTCGTTTTATAGATCATGCTATTGTATGAATCAAAGTGAGTTTCCTTCCTCATCAGCCTTATAAAAATTAAGTCTGTCTAATGCTAATGAAACGACATGATTAGTATATCAATGCACATTAAGGAGATTTAGTCGGATGAGGTAAGACGCGGCTTCCTTTTCCGCGTTTTGCTTTGACTTTCTCTCTCCCGCGGCAGAGGATCCGCCGCTGCGAGTCAATTTCTTCTTCTTCAATTTGCATTCTTGCTCGCTCTAAACAATGGCACGCCGAGAGCTAAGTGGATTTCCTCGTGAAAACACTTGATGCCGCGAGCTAAATTAACAATCGCGCGCTACTCGTTAATTGCTTAACGAGCTGTGTGTATGCATACATATCTAGATTTTCTCTCTATATACGAAACGCGTATCAATATCTAATAGAAACACCATAAACGACGTTGTTATATGCAATATCGAGAAATCGATTTGACCTGGTTTTACAAGCGAATATAATAGAATGTTTTTTTCTTTCTCTCTGTGCAGGTCGGGCCGTTGATGCCTGATGGCGCGCGCTGGCACTCAGCGCTGGAGGAATCCCGCTCCAGAGTAAGTAAACTCCAATAACTATAATATACACATCTATATATACAGGTACAACATTTCGCTAAAGAAATTCCCTCTTTAATCGGCTTCTCTTCCATCGCTTTATTAAATACTTCCTCGCTCGCAATGTCAAATTCGATTCGCCAGTGAAGCAAAGACGAATATATAAGTATACATTCCGTCCTTGGAATTTCGCTTATTTCTGCAGCGTCGCAAGCGCGCACGCGTTCATTGTAGCGCGGAATACAAAGTAGCGCGAATACGTCTCTCTTTCGGTAAGCACGCGACGACAGAATGTAAATGTTTCTTCTTGCGAAGTCGCGAAAAAGTTTTTCCGCAACGACGCTCTCTCTCTCTCTCTCTCTCTCTCTCTCTTCCGGGCGCCCTGCGACGAAGCGATAAGAGTTATCGAGCTTTTTACGCGGCGAAGGGTGGTGGCAAAAGGGGCAGGAGAGGAGAGGAGAGAGTACAGCAGCGGTGGACGCGGCGTGTATATATAGCGGAGAGCTTGGAGTTCACGTTTTATTCCGGCGGTCGCCCTCGTCGCCGTCACCAACGTCGTCGCGAGGGACAAGAAAGATTCTGAAGTTTCGAGTGTTTTCGAGACGCAAACCGACGACCTGCTATAAATTTCGCGGCAAACATTTGCAGCTCGTAAGTAGCTCGGTGCAAATAGTTCGGATATAGTCGGTATGATAGCTGTTATTCGATTGGCGAATCAGTATTGTTGTTGTACATAAATTTTATGTAATTATAATCCTCTACTACGAGTTTAAGTCTTGAAAAATTATATTATAGTTTATAATAAAAATTACTGTTTTAGAAAAATATTTTGTGATATTTATAGATATCTTATTGAGTTGGAAAGTTATTGCAATTTTGCAGTGAAAAGTTTTCATTTTCATACAACAATATGGGAACCGAAAAAAAAGTTGAAATTAAATGGGAAGAAATTGAACTAGTTTTACAAACTTATTTCGGTTAATATTCTACCAAACTTTTCTATACCACTTTTAAATATATATAAAAAAGAACAACTTTTAAACTATTCATAACTGGTACGCGCGCGAAAATTCTCCGACAACGTTTTCTAATCCCTTAACTTCAAAATCGTTTCAAACGAGACCCTCGAGAGCCCTCTCAACTTTTACCGAGCGCGCGAAACTTTCGATCCGAAATGCATCTCCTTTCCACCCTCTTTCCCCCCCTTGACGACGACGACGTTGACGTCGACCCAACCCAGCGCAACACACGCGTGTCCCTTTTGAAACGTCGCGAAAGGAAACTCACGCTCGTCGAAAAGATTCGAGACTTTTCGCGCGCTCTCTCTCTCTCTCACTCTCGCCTCTCTGCTCATCCCCCCCCCCAACTTTTCCGCTTCTCGCGTTCGCCCGGACAAAAGAATTCCCCGGGCGGAGGCCAAACGCGGCGCTTCGAATTAACGGTGAAAGTATATATCTATATATATAAAAGAAGGGAGCGCGTGCGCGTGCACAAAGGAGCATCGCGATGATCAAAGCGGTACGCGTCTGTCTCCCGCGGTATAGTAGAGTAGCTAATGAATAATCGAGGACGTTCGATCGCTGAATTCTTATTCCGCGAGATAAAGAGAGTGGAGGGTGGGTAGGAGACTCATCGCGGCGTGCTCTTTTGTACGAGTAAATAAACGAGCTTTTCCGCCTGCGTGCGGCCACGACGCGCGGATACTTGAAATTCACCGAAGGGTATATTATTTGTCCTGCGGTAGCGCAGCGGCGAGGAATTAATCGATGCACGTTGTTAAGTCGAGTAGAGAAAAGGTGTTTTATCCTTCGTTGTATGCCTGGTGTATATAAAAGGATTATATCATCATTCTTCACGCGACGGGAACCCTTAATGGGCCGCGCGTGCAATTTATTTCATAATGATTGAATTTCCGCGTTTAACGCGGCATTCAGCGTGTGGCAATGTACCGTTTCCCAACTCGTATAATTCAGCATAAAATTAATTCTACCATCGTAAATACATTAATACACCATTAGTTATCTCCATTCTCATTCTCTCTAGTATACACATACAATATAATCAATAAAACGACAACACCAAACTTTAAACGAACCCTTAATCATTATCATTGACTTTTATTCATCACCACTCAGCAGCTATACACTTTTTACCCTCTATCGTACAACGCACACACAACTCTTTCCCATATATACACATCACACGCACGTAAATTACATTACACTTCACGCCTCAAGGCCCTTCACGCATAATAAACGCGCTGCACATTATGACACTACCACGTGGAGTAAATGAAAGAGAATCGCACAACTATACACACGTGCTTCGTGCCTAGATGCAAAGTAAAAACGATCGCGGAGTGCGGTTCTAGGCCGCGTACATATATATGTATATATACAAGGGAGAAACGCCTCAAAGCCTGCCAAGCTGGAATTGCGCCTGCGGAGAGATCAAAGTACGCACACACGCTCACCTTCCTGTGCTAAAAGGGTTAAAGGTGCGCCTCGGGCGTACGTACAGCCGCTCGTACACATACACACAGGCACGTACACGACTTTGACTTTTTATTGCCTGTGGGGAGTGCGTCTTCGATCGCGTTGATATGTACGCAGACGCGACCGCGAGTATCTATGGCAGCCGGATTTCCAGTGCGTTGGATTAATTGGAGTTGTTGACTTTTTTTTGCAGGGATAGTTTAGGTAAACGGAGTTCGATGAGCTTTTTTACGAGCCTATCGAGTTGAGAGAATGTTTGCTAACTATATAGATGAACGATTCCCTTGATGAAGGAATTAATTATGCGTGGATTAGGAATTTTTTGGATTTTTTTTTTAGTTTACTGCTTAATGAGCCGCGCTTCCCTTTTAATCGAGTTTGCAACTCGTTATAACGGATTGCATTTGCACTTTCACCTTTGATATACCTACAGATATACTCGGTGGCTTTTGAAAAATGTTCAAAGTAAAATTTACATAGGTATATATGTACATTGATTGCCATCCCTTTGAGCATCAGACACATACACTTTTCTGACCTTTATAATTTTCTTTCCATTCACATAACCCTTTAAAGTGGAGGATCATTGTACTCTCGCGATCCATGAAACAGGGGAAATGACGCATTTCTCTTTTCACTTCTTTTCATGCTACTCGTATTTTTCCCTCACATGCGTATAAATTAACAATTAAGTATTCTTCTGAAAAAAAAACACTGACTTCTTGCTTTCACTTCCAAATTAAAAGAGTGTTTTTCATACAAATATACATTTCTTTTCCACCTTCTCGCGTGCATATACACATACACACCCAGGAATCTCTTTCAATAATAGAATAAAAGTTTCGCGGTCCCCTACAGTCCAAACATCAAAATCAATCCCAAACAAAATCCCTTCTCCACCCTCCGTCGTGCCAGCCCGGCAAAAATCCCTCGTTATCCGCGTCTCAGCCGGCGGCTTCCCATACCTTCCCTGCGAACTTATCCCCCCCCCCCCTTTAGCCGCCTCCTCCCCACGAAACCCCATACACACGCTCCGCTCTGAAATCCTTCAAAACAAACAAACGCGCTGAGGGGGCCCCGGAGAAATCGAACCGCGGAATAGAAAGGAACAGGAGGACGAAGACACGAACGGGCATAAGAAGCTCCGGCAAATACGCGGTTGGGGTATAGGATCAAGTGGTCAGGAAATTCGACGAGGAAAAGGCTCGCGGCGGCACTCGCGCAAATTGCACTGAAAGGCAACGCGCGGATCAGAAAATCCGCGATTGGAGGAAGCGAAGAAAGAGAGAGAGAGAGAGAGAGAACCCCATGCAATATGTATTGCAGTGAGTACGCAGCAGTAGCACGGTGGTATAGGATATAGCAGTAGTAGTAGTAGAACGCGATGCGCGCCTCATGAAAATGAAGGACGCGCAGCCGCGCTTGCAGCCAGCCACTTCGTGGAATTTCTAAATGAGATATAGGGTAGTGGATGGGGTGGCGTTGATGGTAGTGGTAGTCGTGAGGAATAGAGAAGAGAGAGAGAGAGAGATACGCCCTTTGCGAGAGGAGAGGGAAGAAGCGCGCGACTAATGACGAGATGGTGCGACGCGCGACTCACGAGTGGAGTGCGTGCGATGTCTGATGTGCGCGAGATTTTACGCGCCTCGCTTGATTTGCGCTTTACTTGGTGGTAGAAACGGAGTCGTATATATTATATACATCGAGTGGAATTTTAACGTGAAGCGAATAATAAAGCTGTTAGGAACGTTTTATTTTAATAATTGAATTATTGTGTCATTGTTTTTATAGTCACAAAATTATTGATAAATAGTAATTCGTGCACGGAGAAAAATGATGTAGGAAAAATAATTATTTTTTATAGTAGCTGTGGAACAGACTCAAATTCTCATGAAAATTACTACAAATTATAGTAAAAATTGCTATTTGTAGTGTAAAAATTATAAAGTAAGTAGCAATTTTTACTATATACTGTAGTAATTTTTATGTGAAAATGAGTCTGTCCCTCCGCTACTATAAAAAATAGTAATTTTTCCTACATCATTTTTCTCCGTGTGATATTAAGTGAATAAAATGATTTTTATTGGCGTTTTGACTTTCTCGAAAGATTATATGCAAACAAAAGCTCTTGCGATGTATATAATTTTGGTCATTGTTATAAACAATTAGTGCAAAACATCTTTAAATGGGTTAATAGCATGCTTCAGCTTGTGAGATGTGAAATTTTGTTTTCTCTATGAAAAGCGCTTTCATTGTTTTACTTTTGGTCACTCATCCCGTGCTATAAATTACCGTCCAAAATTGTGTATCAAAGTACGGTTCCGGTAGTAAGTGTTCTTCGCGTATCAAAGTAGCTAAAGCGTTTTTAATCATCGAGCGACCACTTTTCAAATAACTAGAGCATTTTTCTGGCTTCGCATTGTTCCCCGAAAAAAGACATCTTAACCCAGTTCGAAAACTTAATTATACCTTCATCTTCTCCTCCTTCTCCTAGAAGTTTCTTGCAGATCAAGCGACCTAAATTCTCAACTATCAAACAGGACTTTCAAGACCTTCAATTACATCTCTATATATCTTCAGCGAAAATCAGCCAGAATGTAATCGTAAAACTCGGACATCTCCCGACACCAACCAACGAAAAAACGACACACAGTCGCAAAACTTAGCCATCGTCGTCCGTCGCTCCTACAATTAATAGAAAACACAAGCGTACAACTTTCTTATGTGTACGACACGCGTGTGTGCCAGGCATCCTACGACTCGCTGCACTTACAATTAGTGACGGCTAAGTGAAAGGAAAAAGGCTGCTGCTGCTACCTCGGAAGAGAAGAAGCCGCCCAACGTGTACTGGACTCGCTCGCGCACGCGACGCGACTCGCTAATAGCGGAGGCGACGACGTAGGAACTCGTTGAGAAACGAGGGAGGGAAAAGAGTCAAAGAGCGAGTTGCAGGTGAACCACGATGGTTGTGTAGCGGAAAGACGCGAGTGCAAAGGCCTGTATGCAAATCGCGTGCGTGCGTGTGCTGCACGCGCTAGGATTTTTATGCGCAGAGCTGTGCACGTGCAGCGGTTGAGGAAAAGTCAAAGTTGTTTATGAGCGATGTTGGAATCGTGTAGCACGAAGGAGTTGAATTGATGGTAGAGCGGAGGATATCAATTATTATGAAACTTTTTCTGCAAGCTTGAGTTATATTTCATATATAGCAAAAGTATATACATATAATGATAATGTTTTAAATAGTCAAAGATGTTTGTGAAAATATAATATGGACTCTCTTGCCAGATAGTCGTATAGTAGCAGTGCCGAGGTTTGCTGAAAAAATGCCGGTTAATAATCTATAGTCTACCGTAAAGCAACCAATATTTCCAAAGCTACGCTCCCCATATATACACAACTGACAAATCCAAAGGTTAACAACCTGGAACAAAAAGAAGAAAATTCATTCATTCATGCGAACCGTATCGTTTTACATATTACACTACATACACGAGAAGAGAAGAAAAATCCCCCTCCAAGAAACTACAATGAAAAATAGCACGAAAATTAGAAAAAGAGTAAAAAAAGAAGGGATTTTCCCCGATATAGCGAGTGCGAGATAGAAAGAATGCGGCGGCGCAAAGGGCTGAAAGTACCACTCGCTTTATTTCGAGCCCCGCACCCTACACGCACAGACGTACTACTCTCGCTCGCACTCGTACTCTCCGCTCCTCTTCCTCCTCCCTCGGGTACTTTCACTAGTATACGCGGCCCGCGCACATCGACGCATATACACACGCGCAAAGAAAGAGCGAAATAAAAAAAAAAACCCCCGAGAGCGAGTAGACTCGAAGCCGCCGCCGCCGCTGCGTCTGCGCGCACCTCGTGCTCGTGCATACGGCGCTGATTACTTCCCCGCTGCACACGCACGCACGCACATTCACTCGAGTGTGTATGTGCCGCCACCGTTACTGCAGTAGCGCGCGTCGGTCGTCGTGCCTTTGCCCCCCCGCGTACGCACGTATAGTATGGGCTAATCAATGCCGCGTCGCTATATACGTGAATGTACACGTATGTGTGTGGATGTAGATTATACGTATACGTATATACTTGCACGGGTGGGTGCGACACACACAGCGGATTAATTATCACTTATTATCGAGCCCCCGCGGGGGGTGAACCCGCCAATTAACCACTCGTGTTGTCGCCGCCCGCAGGCGTTATATACTCCACTATATGTGTGTGTGTCGCGCTCGCTCGTAGATTTCTCCTCTCTGTCTCGCGCTTTTTTCTTCATTGCCCGCTTCCTCTCTTCTATACGCCCTTCACGTATATATACGTGTGCTGCACTTTCAAGTGCTCGGTGGATGGATGTGTGTGTGTGTGTGTGTATATATATATATATACACACGCGGGTATGCGTCTGCGTGCAGCGTTCGTTCGCGATAATCGATTTGTCGCGCCTCGCGATATCGATTCCCCGCGATTCCCTCTCTTTCTCTTTCGCGTTCTCTGCCCTCTTCGTGAGCGCCGACCGCTGGCGTGAGCCAATAAATAACTTCCGGCACACGCGGGATCTACTCGCCGACTGCGTATATATAACGACTACTGTAGGTTTTTGCACACGCTAGTATATGTGTGTCTGTGTGGTCGCGACGCAGTCGAAAAAGACCCTGGGGAGCTTGCGCGAATATGAGCATTTTTAAAAGAAGTGTTGTATAGTCGAAGCTGATGATATACAGGGAAAGGTGCGGAGAATATTCTGTAAAAATTTGAAAAATCGAATATGTTTGCTATGGAATTTAGAGTTTTATTTGAATTACAATTGAAAGGAATTTGCTGTAATAATAAAATGTGAAGAAGAAAAATCTATGGAAGTACTTTATTTTTGTGTTACTTTAAATAAGTTATAATTTATTTATGACGTGCGAAAATTGTTCAACGGATTTGATGCGGTATTGTAAAAAGTGCCGTAATTGTCAAATCGGATGAGATTTAAATTTAAACTCTTTTGACAGAGACAGTAGTTTAAAAAAGGAAATAAATGTCGAGGATGAAGTTAATTGAACTCAATTATACCTGAAAAAGATTAATACTTTAAATTTGTTGAAATTCAAGCCTTACTCATGCATTTTACATAGGAAATTTCAGTATCTTGTTGCACTAATTAGATTAGCGTATCAAATACGGCTGCATACATTATTTCTTACGTATTTCATCGTTAATGTACGTATAAAATGCTGCCACATTTGACGTAAATTATATCTGTTGCTTTAATTTTCACGTAGTTTTTTTCTTTACTAAAAGCGAATTTGCTTAATTATGCAAACTAATTTGCTTGACATTTTAAATATTTGAATGCAAACGATTGATCCTATGAGAGAAGTGCAAAATAAACGCCAAGCAAAAAATTTGCTCATATATCAGCTCAGTCTTACATAACATAATAGACACATCAGAGAATTCGATACCGCAGATACAAAACTGCCGACTCGTCAAAGCAAACATGCTGGCAACGACCTCGCCGACACCTAATCACTTTTCCCAGTGTACTTACAACAGCTCGTAAATCACGTACGCGCGCATACGCATCATCAGCAGACTATATCATATCCCCGCGCAACCAGCCGAAACACACCACACGCGGCGTGTATTCCTTATCCCCCTTCCGCCTTACACGCATCAAACTCTCACGCACTTCGTGTATACGACACGCTTTATGAAAACGAAACTTACTCTCACTCGCTCGCTTGCGCATCCATCACGCTTAATATCTCCGCGTGCTATTACAATCCCCGCGCATAAAGATATCACGCACACACACACACACACGAGAACTCTTGACACCCTCGGCTAACTCTCGCACGACCGATTAGCTCTTGCATTTTGTACTCAAACACACATAGCAGTAGAAGCCCCCTCCTTCCAATCGATACCTCCCTACTGGAGAAGAGCATGGATGGTGCGGGCGGGCTGCTACAAACGTCGATTATCATCGGTCAACACGAACGCGCGCACAGGCGGATGAATGACGGAACAGCGGGGCCGTGAGTGATAAGAGCCGGCGACACGTGCGAAGGGGGAGCAGAGCACGCCGCCTCGCACATCATATACCCTTTCCAAATCCGATCAGCGCTGCTACTGCCGCGTGCAACCGCGAGACACTCCCACGAGGCGCCGGTACGTCGGCATCTCTCTCTCACTCTCTCTCTCTCTCTCTCTCTCTCGGGTAATATGTATAGTTGTATAGATCAGAGCACGAGCCAACTGCTGCCCTAGCCTGTGCGCGAGAGGATGGTGTGTCGTGCTGGTGGGGAAGGCGAGTAACGAGGTTATAAGGAGGACATTTTTCATTTTATCCTCGTTCGGGGGCTTGGCGAGAGCAGAGGTTGTCGCGGTCGTGACGATTAGCTTTTTTTTGAAGGGGAGAACGGAAGAGAGAGGAAGAGAGAGATTGGATTTGCGGTCAGGGGACGATCGATTGCGCGGGAGTTTGCTTCGTTATGTTTGGAAGTGATTTAATAACGATGTATACAGAATTGACTTTGGTAGTAAACTAGTATGTTTGATGCAGAGTTTTCTTCTACACGCGTGTGTAATTGTATTTCAACGAACCGGCGAGGTTTCAAATTTTGAAATGACAGAATATACAAGTTATGAATGGCATTGCAAAAAACTATGAAACTCATCTTTTTATTTAATATTATCTACTTTTTGTTAATAGAAAATTGATAGTAAGAAGTTTAGTTTTATATGTTATTTATAATTTATGAAAATATTGCGTTACTTTTTACAAGAGAGTTATGTAAAGAGGCAAATTACTTGCAAATTACATGCATTTATGGTACGATTGATTATCTCACATGGAAGCCCTTGAAATTCATTTGACATAATACAACTTATAATAAAGAGCCTTTAATTTTGCGACTCAAAAGGGAGTTCTTATGGATTTTATGCGGACTTAACAGTGATACGCGGCACAAAGTGAAAATCTTGTAAAGTAATTATCTAGTCGACTTTCGGATACCTGCCGCTGACATTGAAACACGCGCGCGCTGTAATTCATGCTTTGTGCTTTGAATTTCAGTGCTCAAAACCGGAAAATTACAAGAGGCACGCACCCTAGCTTTGTTGCGTATAATTGTAGAGACCAATTACCGATCGTAGAAGCGCCATTTCTGCTTCCGCTCCTCAGTTTTCTTTGAATACTATTTTTTTAAACTTTTTGTAACTATACACTGCACGATTCTATTTAAACTATTATATCAAAATTCATAGTCTTAATAACTATTATCCTCGTAATTCTACAAATTTGCTTGTTATATTCTCAATCGAAAAGGCACATACCGTTTTTATGCAACAACCTTAAACAACTACTTTCGCCAAACATCATCACATACAATTTTAACGTATACGAGCATCCGGATAATTAACATTTTCCTACGCTTGCAAGCTCGATTTTTCGTGAAGCCCATGTATTCGGAAAGCAAATAAAATTACGCAGCGACAGCCAGCGCGGCGTCCTCGGTATAACGGGATATTTCCAGCATCCTTTGAATAACAAGTAGGCGCGTGCACTCGACGTGCATCCACGTATAATTCAAACGCCGTAGGGCGGACGGGTGCGCGCCCATTTACAGTTCATAATTCATGCGCATGATTTAAACGCGAACACGCGCCTAATCCACTCTCGCGCACCGTCAAAAGTCAGTCGTTTCAATTAATATCGTCGGAAAGAGAGAAAGAGAGTTAACGCTCTCTCTGCGCATACCGAGATCTCCAATTATTCGCTATTTCTATTCTCTTTCTCTCTCTCTCTCTGTCTCTCACTTGATGAAAGATTATAGGATATGTAGAACGCACCTGTGCGATTGACAAAATTCCGTTTATTCCTTGATGCGTACATAAGCGGCGAGCTCAGCACAGCATACATATTGGGAATGGGATTATAGTTGGATCGTCTAGTCACCCGCTAATTAATTAATTAGTATAGCACGACGTCTACATCGATGGGTCTTTGATCAAAGTTATCGCCTCGCTTCACTCGTTTCGCGGTAATGCAAAGTGTCTACACGTGAGTCGCTTGCAGCGTGAGTTACAATTGAGATAAAGCTCGCGAGGAAGCTCTTCTACGATTTGATCAGTACGTTTACCTTAGCAGTTCTGTGGATAATCTTTCTCTCTCGCTCTCTCTCTCTCTCTCTCCCTACGCGGTGGGCGTGAATATATGTGTAAACGCAGATTCACGTGGCCTAGTTTTCTGAGGTGAGGAATCACGAGGAATTTCTCACGTATACTCCGCACGCCCGCGCGGATCTTTTGTTTGCCGATAGTTATTGGAATTGCTGATGTAATTGAATGTTAATATAGCGAGAGTAAACCAAGCCTATTTTTTTAGTTTCATTCGCGTGGATGTGATCTGGCTGATTGGCGGTCTCTATATGTGTATATAACCGTATCGGGAATTTTGATCGATTGCAGAGGACTGCTAAAATTATGACGGTTTGTTGTGGTTCGATATATCTGTGGCTTTCCGGAATAACCGAATAAGTCCACTTTTCGAGTTACCGCGAAAAATGGATTTTAATGATCAAACTTATATGTAAGATCGGGGGAAAGAGATGAGTCGCGATACTTTACTAGTCAATTGACACCTTCAAAACACATATTTACTCGCTCGTTTGAACAGATTATGATAACTAATACAATAAACGAAATAGATGATGGACTTATCCGGTTATTCCGTTTGTCAAAATTGAAAAATGAACTTATCTGGTTACGTTTCGGGTGAATTGTAGCTTTACGGCAATATTTTTGCTACTACTGAAAATAGCAAATGAAAAAGGCCTATTTGAAGATACAAAATCCGGGGTTATCTCGATTTTCAAAAAGTGGACTTATTCGGTTGTGCTGGGAAGTCATATATATATATGGCTGTGTACTCGTTCGAAAGTTATTCGACTTGATGCTTCCAGTAAATATTCGCTCGAACTTTGTCGTTGCGAAACTTTACGAACTCTATATAAAATATGCCAACACATGAGAGCGACTTAATCTGAGAACCGTCTCGCTTGTGTTGAATATCCATCAAAAAGTCAGTACTGTTGTTGCCGTGGCCAATTTCAGTACAATGCACTTTATGCTTATATCTCGCTCTCATGACATTACATATATATACGAAAAGTCGTTAAAATAGCAATTCGCTCTATGTATAGTCCTCCTCCTTCCCCTATCGATCGCTATTGAATACCGGCACTCAAAGTGACAGGTCGAGCACCGAGTCTGCTGCTTCTTGACTGCAAAAGCTTGTAGCGCTTGCGCGCGCGCTCCTCGTATATCCCCAAGTGCGTATATAAATCCAGTCTCTCTCCCTCTAAGGACCACTCTACTAGGCTTATTAAGGAAGCTCCAAAGATGACCGGGTCAATGACTGCAACTGCCATGTTCCTATACTATATATCGGTAAGAAAAACTTGCCACTGCTGCTCTACTAAAGTATCTATATTTTCTCGCTTAGATGAATAAATTGCACGCGTCTTTATGTCCACTTAGACGAGCTGAAATTACTGGCTATATACACTGCGCTCGTGTTTCTAAGCAAACTGCCGCGCATCAAGAAACTTTCCGAACGCGCAAAAGTGCGCGCGTGGAGCAGTACCGCCGTCATTCAGCTGAGATGAATTAAAAAACTTCGGACTTTCCTTGCGCAGCCATTATACAACTGCCAATTGCTCTCTTTCTCTCTCTTTCTCTCCTGTCTCGAAAGAGAACAAGGACGAAAGACAGATAACTTTTTCGAAGTTACCTACTCCTCGTGCGAAGCTTGAACCACCACACAGCATTCGCTCGTCTTGCTCTTCTCGCAATATATACCTTAACGCCTGCTGCAAGCTCTCACCTGAGAATGTCGTGTGCCAATCGCCCTTAAAAGCAACCAGCACGCGTCGTGGAGGCGTCATGACACAGCGCGCTACTGCTGCTGCTACTGCTGCTACTGAAAAGTTTTCTCGTTACTCACGCGCATTTGGCGTCTGTCCACCGGCGTATATACGCGTGCGACAAAGGCACACGTGCGCTCGCGCGTTACGTTGTCGCCGGTGCAGTGGTATAGTATATATACATAGTGCGGTAATAGGAGCGGCAAATGGCATGAGAGGCGACGACGAAAGAGAGAGGGAGAGAGAGAGAGAGAGAGAGAGAGAGAGAGAGAGGGAGAGAGAAAGAGAGAGAGAGAGAGAGAGAAAAACAAAGAGAGAGAGAAAGAGACACAAAAAGAGAGACAAAGAGATAAAAAA
>JAYJLV010063696.1:0-16951 GCA_036873485.1 Torymus texanus
CAAAAAACGGTTAAACATCATATTCCAAGACTATTTTTTAAAATAAAATTTAAAAAATAGAATTTTAGCGCCAACTTAAAAAAAATTCAGTTCAGCAATGCAGCCACTCTACCAGCATCAGCTAGAGGTTATGTTTCCTGTCATGCTACATGTACTACATATGAAGGAGAGAGAGAGAGAGTGAGAGAGAAACATAATGGTAAAAAAATTATTTTTTTCAAACACAAAATATTTTAAACTAAAAACAATACCTTTTAATGTTTTAGACATAATAAAGGAGAATTTCCCGGTATCAACTAAAGATACTAATATACTATATATAAAAGGAAAAAAATGATAGTAAGCAATTTCTTTTGTTCCAAACATAAAGTATTTTAAGCTAAAAACAATATTTTTTAATGTTTTAGGAAAGAGAAGGGAGTACAAAAGAAAAGAAGAAGCATTTTAGTGACTTCATCTTCAAAGCTATTTTCTACATAATGTCAAAATTTAGACTTTGGCATAACCTACAGGTTCACAGAGGTCATGGATTTTAATCCGGTTAGGCTTAAATTGTTGGTATTTTATGTGATTTAAGGCTGAAGAGTTTTACGTATCAAAATTATTTGAGTTAATAATTTTTTCAGCCAAAAACTGCTTAGAAATCATAGTTTTGAATTTTTTAATGAATTTTAAGCAGTTTTTTGCTGAAAAAATCCATCACCTCTGTGAACCTGTAGGTTACGCCAAAGCCTACATTTTGAAATGTCCATATACTGGGATAAAGTGGGTCTAGAACTTCCATTTTTGGCTTATTATATTATAAATGTAACATACTTTTAGTATATTAGTTACACATTTTATTAATAATTGAAATTTCTCTTTTACAGATCATTTTACTGAGAGGGGTTTAAAGGTGTCACCTCCCCTTAAGCTCTAGTAGCGATTCGCCAGCTCTCAAGCTGTAGGATGATGAACTTGACAGTGCTCTATTCAAGCCTTTTCCTCGAAAAATTTTTTCTTTGATTTTCGTCATTTATTTAGTAAAAAAAACCATAGGAAACATAAAATATTGACAATTAAAGAAGTTTTTACACGTTTGACCTAATGAAACCCTTCAAACAGTAAAATAAGGGTTGAGTGGGTGAAGATGGAAACCCAGCCGTAGAAGTACCGAATCAGCACATATTTGAAAAATTCTATTGCGAAATCGAAATTTTATATCTGCCAGAATTTTTATATGTTTTTTTTAATAATAAAATAAACCTAAAAACCAATTAACAAAATCGCATTACCGGAAAAAAGTACACGTTCGGAGAAGTGTGGCGAGATTAACGTATAACATGAAGTCGCCACTAAAGTTACACCTTGCTAAAATTGTGACTCGATAACAAGATCTTATAACCCGTTATATATTGAATATGATTTTATAATAAATACAACAAACTTAAAAATAAATTAACTGTGGAAGAAGGCGATATGGTATAACGGCAAATCGCCGCGAAAGCTCATCTTGCGAATATTTTATATAAAAAATAAGATCTTATAACACTCCAATTTTTTTATGTCTTTTATAACAATAAAACAATCTTTTAAAAAATCGGATTACCGAAAGAAAGTGCACGGACGGGGAAGTACGGGCGAGATGGGCGTATAGGCGTATAGTTGTGGCGAAATATAACATTTCCTAGAAGTAGGCCGCGAATATCATGTTACATGCGAAACGTAAAACAAATCTTTTGTTTAATTTTTATAAACGTTTTCACACATCTATAACAGAAATAAATTCTAACAGAAAAAGAATCTTACATTAAAAATAATAGAACAAAGAATTTTGAAAATGTTATTATTCATACGCGTATACGTATATGTGTGTATATATTTATATCTCTGGCAGGTTTAGACGATGTATAGAAGTATAGAACGCACGTTTTGGCGAGTTTCTGTCGGTTTTGACGAGCTTGTTATAATTTTCTACTAAAAAGTTCAAAATGTGTGGTTTAACAAATATTTTATTCTCTTCTTTTCCTATACCTGCACATTTACAAGACGGTTTCCTTGTTATAGAAAATTCATTGCCTAATAATGTTCCACTTGTTGTGAAAGTGTTTGTGTCTTATGATATGGGATGGAGTATGAGAAGTAATGGTCATATATATGACAGTTTGAATGGATATTGTGCAATTATTGGCTTAAAAACCGGAAAAGTATTAGAATTTTGTATCAGAAACACGAAATGTAAGCATTATGATACACAACTACGCACTGGGGTGCAAAAAGAATATGATTGCAGGAAAAACTTTGATGGCAGTGCAAAAGCGATGGAGACAGATGGAGTAGTTCAGTTAGTATTGCACAGTGAAATCCTGAAAGAAGCTAATGTAAAAGTTGGCGTTATAGCTGGAGATAATGATAGCAGTAGTATTGCAGCAATTGAAGAAAAAGCTAGTCATGAAATTTTTAAACAAAGTGATACTAAACACTCTGTAAAAGGTGTGGCTAGTATGCTTTATAAAATAAGAGATGACAAAACAAAAGATCCTGACAAAGAATTACCAAACGATATATATCACATATAAAAAGATGTTTTTCTTGTGTGATTCATACGCATAAGGATTCAGTTAAAAATATTGAAGCTGACTTGATAAATATTCCTTATCACTTATTCGATCATCATGAGATGTGTGGCTCTTGGTGCTCAGTCGATGAAGAAAAAGAGAATTCAGTAGGCATCAGACTAAAAAACTCGGTATTATTTGATACTCTCAAAGAAATATTCCTGCAACTTTCACAAAATGCTGCTAAATTTGTTGGGGCACCAAGTTCTCAAGCTAATGAGAGTTTAAATAATACAATGTGCAGTAAAGCTAGAAAAAGTGTACGTTATAGTACATCTGAATCTGCAGATTTTAGATTTGCTGCTTCTGTAGCACAAAAAAATTGTGGAGATAGTTATCTTCAACGCACAATGGAAAAAATATTGCTTCCTTGGGATGAACAAGTAGAAAAATATATAATTAAATCAGAAAGACTTGTTCAAAACAGAAGAGAGCGAAGAAGTCAACCAGAGTACAAAAAACTTAGACTACAAAGGCAAGCAAGAAGGTCTCAACTAAAATATCAGAAAGAAAGTACTGAAGGAGCAATGTATGAAAGTCACATGACTTTCATAGCTTACTGTAAGTTCGGTAAGGATCGTATTTGGGCTCCCGATATTTTTAGCTCACAATGGTAATATTATTGCTTGCAATTAATCTAAAGTCTAAATTAAAGATGAACTAATAGATTTTATAAGTAAAAAATATATAAACTTTGGTTACACAACGAATTCAGAAATTAAAAGAAATTTAAAAAGCTGTTACTCATTTGTATAAATTTTCGTGTTGAATGTTAAATAAGTTGATAAGTTTTTCATTGATTTTTATTCCTGGTGATTTCTAGAATTCATATACACTTTATTAGTGGCTAAAATAGCTTGGAAGTATAAAAATTATGCAAACATACAAAATAAAATCGCGCTATCCTATAAGGCTATGTAGCATGTAACCTCAAAACTCGATTTTTATCAATGTCGTACTCACTCTTTTCTTCGTCAAGCTATACATTGAAATTTCGCACAGAGATTGGGATAATCGGTATTTATTACGTATTTCAATTTTATTTAAAAATATTGTTTTTGATTTTGCGAAAGACCCTCCTTAAGTTAAGGAGCAACATATAAAAATTTTAAATTGTTCAATGCTTAAGCTAGACTTAAGATAGTGTTTGAAAATAATTCGATAACACAAAATATTTTTTTAAATTTTATTGACTTAAACATAACATAATAATAATAATATAATAATTATAACCAGCTAGCAAGCTCTCCTTAAATTCTTTTTGATGAACGCACTACGCTCATCTCTTATCAAAGCACTCAAAGTCTCCGTGCATCTCGCAACATAAACTCTTTATCACTTGCTGGCATATTTTTGTACCTCTTATTTTTGTTTAATCATCATATAAATCTGGAAAACAACAAAATTTATTATAATTCCTCAACCTAAACAAAACCAAACAGTGTAGTAACGATCCCCTAGCGTGGGTATGTAGAAGTATATACGCGTGTGTTTGGGTATGTATGCCTTCTTGGAGCAATACTACTATAGCAAAATCCAATGTCGAAGTGGCCAATTGCCAACACTTCTATCCACCGCACACCGGGGATAAACAGAAGTATTTTTTTCAAAATTTGAAAAAATACTTCATTAGTATTACTGACAATTATTTTTTTTTCTAGTTGACATAAATAACTACGTTTCGAGATATGCAATTTGGGGTCAAAGATTACATAAATTTAGCTTAAAGGTTATCATATTGGGGTTATGCGATTACGGGGTTTCTGAATTTGGGGTTATAGGGTTGATGTTATATGGTTTAAGGTTAAAGGTTATAAGGTTATGAACTTTTTTAGTTTGGGGTTATGGAGTTATGTTGTTATGGAGTTGGATGGAGGGAGTATGGATGGAGTGTTCAAAGTAATATAAGTTAAGGTAAAAAGGTTATGTAATTTGGGATTATGGGATTATGGATCTTGTGGTTATGAGGTTATAAACTTTGAGTTTATAGGATTTGAAATTACGTAGTTTAAAGGTTGTGAGGTTTCGGGTCATGCGGTCATGGGTTTAGAAGTCAAAGGTTATATAGATTTGTGTTGAAGGTTATGCGGTTAAAATTAAGTGGTTATAAGGGATATTGAACTTGTGGTTATAAGGTTTATAGTTATATGGTCTAAGGTTATATAGTCATGTGATTTGGGGTTATGCATATTGGGGTCATGAGGTTATGCAGTTTAAGTGTATAGGGTTTTTAGTTATGTGTAATAACCCTAACCTCATGACCCGTATGTAATCCTCGATTTGAAAACTCTATAACCTCATAACCCCATAACCTTGAACCCAAAACTATATAACCTCTAACCTACCCCAATGAAAATGGAAAATGTATATAAATGTAAATAAGTGTAATTAAAAGTTGTAAGTGGTACAGTTTTTACAATTATGTGTGCGTGTGTGTGTGTGTGTGAATAATTAATATTTAATACGTACTGAGGTACAAGTTTAATTTTCTTGGCGAACACAGTTTTATGGCATTGTCACCAGGAAGTGTTTTATTTGTTTTCCCTACATCCAAACAACAATGGAACAATTTTTTTCTCCAAATATATCCTCCCAAGTCCCTCAGGAAGCTGGTGTTCTTCTTCGTCGTAGACATACGCCAAGACCTTTCGCCTAATTTGCATCCCAGGCCAAGATATATCTTGAAAATACAAAAACAGTTACAAAATATCTGATAAAAATAATGGTCGTTCTTAAATTAACTACTTAAATATTTTATCGTATATACCTTTTCTTCATCAAGCTCAGCATATCTGGCATGTTCTTCTTCGATTTCCGAAGTCATATCGTACTGCTGTCTTTTGTACATTTTATATAATTTCGGTTTATACGTGTATAAATATTTACACTCCGTTTTATCGTTCTCTACGACCATATTATTTTATTGATATAATTTTCATTACAAATGTATCGTAAATAAATTAGTTAATCACCATCATCTTCATCACTGTCTTCGAGAGTTTGTTCCTGCTGTACAGCGAGTGGAGTTTCGTTATCTTCTCTGTTTTCCAAGTTATTCAATAGAGGAGAATTTTCTCTGCACTCGGGCGAAGTTGTACGTATAGGAGAAAATGAACTCCTGGTTATTTGAGCAGTCTTTCTTGTTGTGGTGACTGTCAATACGGGCGATGGAGTTTCATTGTATTTGCTGCTTCCCAAGTTATTAGTTAACTGTGAAGAATCTTCTCTACGCTCGGGTGAATGTGTCCCTTTACGAGGAAATGACTTCCTGGCTCTATGAGCAGTCGTTCTTGTCGGGGTGACCGTTGAAGCCACATTATTGGTATCAGAACCAAATCTTCTACAATCTGTTAATTGAAAAATTATAAACAAAGATTATTTTTTCTACCGTGAACTATAACAAACGCTATGAAAATTATCGATTCGTAGGGGTGGAGAGAAGCGGTGAGATGATGAAAAAGTGAAAAATCGCCGAAAAATACTGTAAAGAGCTATCGTGAGCACTGAAGATGATTTGGACAACCATTTCATTATCATCCCCCACTGTATGTGCCCACACCCTCTCTACCTCTCTCTCCCTCTTTACCTCTCTCCCTTTCTTCATAACTCTCCACATCAACCTCTCCCTTTCGCTACCCTTCTCCTTCTCTAGCCCCCCTCGCCACCTCTTTCCCATTTTCGCTCTGTCCCTCACTCCCCCTAGCTCCATCCCCCTCTCTCTGTGTCTCCCTTTCTCGGTTCCTCTCTTTCTTCCTCTCACCTCCCTTCTCTCTTCCTCTCACCTTCCCACTCTCTTCCTTTCTCCCTTCCTCGCTCACTCGTACTCCCCTCTCTTTATATCTGCCTCTCGTTTTTTTCTCCCTCTCTGTCTCTCTCTTTTCCCCTCTTACTCACGCTCGTATATAGTTGTTGCCATTTTTGGAGGTGAAAAGAGGGGTAAGAGGGTGGAAGTGTGAAAAATCGCAGGAAACTGCTGTAAAGAGCTATTATGTGGCGAGCATTGAAGACGATTTGGACAACCAATTCATCAGCTCCCCCCACTTTGCGTATAGTTTGTCGTTAAAAAATCACTGAAAACTACTGTAAAGAGCTATCGTGAGCACTGAAGACGATTTGGACAACTATTTCATCAACATCCCCTACTGTATGAGCTCACTTCCGCTCTACCTTTCCTTCCTCCTCTACCTCTCTCTCCCTCATTCCCTTTCCGCCTCTCTTTCTTTCGACCTCACTCCTACATTCGCTCTCTCACTCTCACCTTCCTCCTCTTTACCTCTCTACCTCTCTCCCTCTCTCCATACCTCTTCACATCAACCTTCCTCCCACTACCTCTCTCTTTCTCTAACCCACTCTGCCCTTGCAGCGCCTCCTCTCTACCTTTCTCGTGCTCTCTCCATCTGCCCCCTTTTCCCTCTCGCTCTACCTCCCCCATCTCTATTCTCCTCTATCTCTTACTTCCTCTCAACTCGCCTCTTTCTCCCTCCCTCGCTCACTCATCCTCTTCTCTCTCCCTATCTGCCTCTCGACATTTCTCCCTCCCTCCCTTCTCTTTACCCCTCTATTATTCCCCCTCTCCCCCTCCCTTCCTCCATCCCTCCCCGTCTCGCCCTCTCTCTAGTAACTTCCCATACATAGTTTATATTTGTATATTAATATTCCCAAATGACTCATGTTTACCCCTACAGAAGTAGATATTTCTAACGAATGATTTCCACAGTAGGAAAGGATAGCAAAATTTTGTGCAATTTTTTACGTTTTCATACTATTACTCATTTTCTCACCCTTAGAGAGCTAGAGAAAGGGAGGGGTAGATAGGGAGAGATGAGGAGAGTAAGTAAGAGAGACGAGCAGATAGGAAGAAGGAAAGCGGGGAGAAAGATGGGAGTAAGTGAGAGAGGAGCAGAGAGGAAGAGAGTGAGGTAGAGAGCAAGAGAAAGGGAGAGAGTAGGTGAGGAAGAGCGGGCTAGAGGAGAGAGGTAGAAAGAGGGAGAGGTAGATATGAAGAGTGATGAAGAGAAAGAGAGAGGGAGAAAGGGAGAAAGAGAGGTAGAGACGGCGAGAGGAGAGCGGTACAGGGTGAGAGGTAGAGAGGGAGTGAGCACATACAGTGGGGGATGATGATAAAATGGTTGTCTAAATCGTCTTTAGTGCTCACGATAGCCCTTTAAAGTAGTATTTGGTGATTTTTCATGATTTCACCCTCTTACTCCTGCTTTCCATGACTAGAGTGGGGAAGGTTAACGACAAACTATACACTAAATGGGATATGATGATGAAATGGTTGTATAAATCGTTTTCAGTGCCAACGAAAACTCTAATAGTATTTTTTGTTTTCACCCTTTCCCTTCTTTGCACCCCTAGAGTGGTTATGGTAATGACAAAGTATACATAAAGTGGGATATCACGATTAAATGGTTGCCCGAATCATTTTCAGCGCCCACGAACACCATTTACAGTATTGTTTGGCGATTTTTCACGTTTCCACCCTCTTACTCCTTTAGATCTGTAGGATGGTGGATGTCACGACAAACTCTACACAAAATAGAATATGATGATGAAATGGTTGTACAAATCGTTTTCAGTGCCAGCGTAAACCCTTTAGACAATTTTTCGCCAATTTTTCACGTTTTCACTCTTCCTTTCAACTCGTAGAGTGGGAGATGGTAACGACGAATTATACATAAAGTGTTGGCTGATAATGCAAGGGTTGTTCGAGCTGTTTTCAGCACCTACAAATACCCTTTACATTATTTTTCGGCAATTTTTCCCGTTTCCACCTATTTACCCTTCATTTTCACCCCTAACGTAAAGGATGATGGCACTCTTATAAATGTTCTCTTAATCTACATTGATAATGACAACTTTTAAAAACCGCTGGATTAATACCTCTATTTTTTAGATATAAGTACCATAAACAAAAGAGAAATAATATCGATTTTTTAAGTATGCAACCTTTTACCACCCATTTCGATCCCTACAAAAGGAGATAATGGCATTCTAAATAATTTGCCCTTAATCTGCATTAGCGTATTGATATCTCCATTTTTAGCGGAGATATTAGATTTCCGTTAAAAAAATGTTATTTTACGCATAGTGCGCCCCATCACCTCCATCGGCTCTTTGTAACGTCCCTCCTCTGCCGCCTATCACCTTCCTCCCCCTTAGCGCCCCTTCAAAATAACGGAAAAATGTTATTTTCATCATACCCTCGTTTGCTTAACGCGAATGTGATATTTTCAGCCCGGGTATGGTGAAAAATAGTATACGGACCACGGGAGTAAAATTGGCCAGCCCAAATCTCGTAATTGCCACCCTCACCTTTGAATTAGGTGGATATTTATACAAGCTATGGACTGTCCAAGTTTTTTCCGCCCTAGTTGCGTAATATACTATATTTATACGTGCTTTGAGAAGACGAGACAGGGGCAATTAAAATACATAAGTTACTTTGTAGAGATGTATATTACAATCAGGAGAAATGAGAAATACTAATGAGATTTCAATATTTCAATGCAGTCGCGTAGTTTTGGCCACAAATCAACCACACAGAAAAAATTTTCCTAGAATGAGTACGGGAGCGCTATGAGTTACTATAGAATTTCCCGTGTATAGAGTCGTCTTCTCATTGACGCAGTGACTCGAGGCTATTGGTATACTCATTCTACCAATTTGACGCAATAGCTATAGAAGTCGATTGGTGTAGCCTTAACCTAACCTCTCTTACCGAGATTAGTATACCGAATGCGACAAGTTGATAGAGTTACTACTGAAATTTGTCAGGGTGCTCTTGCAGCAGCTGTGACGTAGTAACTATACGGAATTTGTTTCCGTGGCAGAGACAGGACAAGTTAAGAATAATAAAGAAAATTGTTCAACAATAAAGACAGAGCCAGAGACTTAAGAAAAATGACAGAAACCAGAAGGTAGGTGCTGAGAACAGATTCAAAAAGTCAGAGACAAAGAGACAGATACAAAGATACAGAGACGGAAACAGAGAGGCCGGAATAAAGAAGTAGTTTAAAAGAGACATAGTCGAGGATAGGGAGACTAAAACAATGAGTTCTAGACGGAGAGGAAGATACAGAGAGTCAAAAACCAAAAGTCTGGGATACCAAGGTGCTGATTCTGATAGACAGAGAGCTGAAGAAATAGACACTGAAAATTAATGTCTAAGAAAACGGGATAGTGGCAAAGACAAAGAGCCAGACACTCAATGATATAGAGTGATATAATCAGCTACGAAGATAGTGAGTGTCTGTAGTTATATGCATGCACGTATATGTAAGTCTATGTGCGCTATATGTGTGTGTGTGTGCCACCGGATGAAAGTGTCTGTATGAGTATGTGTTTGTAGCTCTATAGAAAGTGTGTAAGTGTTTGTAAGTGTGTATGTGTGTATCTGGATGCGTGTGTGTACCGATACGTGTCGTTGTGTCTGTATATGTGTGTACCGATACGTGTCCGTGTGTCTCTGTGCCTTTGATGTTAGACTGAGTGGCTGTGTGCGAGTGTCTGCATGAGTAAGTCTTTGGTTCTGGTTGTAAATGTGAGTATTTGTGTATTTGTGAGTGCATCTCTGTGTAAGGGTACGTGTACGTGTTGCTCTGTACCTTTTAGTGTTTGCGCGCATGTGTGAGGGTACATGTCCATGTGTCTGTATGGCTTCGAGGATATGTATGCGGGAGAGTGTGTGTATACCTGTCTATATGTGTCTGAGTATGTACCTGTATATGGATATGTATGTATCTGCCTATACGTATCCGTGTGTCTGTGTGCCTTTAATGTTAGGTTGACTGGCTGGGTGAGTAAGTCTTTCACTCTGGTAGTAAGTGTGTGAGTGTTTGTTTGTTTATTTGTATAAGTATGTATACATACAAGTCTATAAGAAGCCACTTTCCGGAACATATAGTCTCTTGGTTCAGAGTCCAGAGTAGTTAGTGTGACTAAAGCAATAATATCCCTATTGTGGCCGAACCCTAAAGGGCTGAATACGGTCCCCAAAACTGTCGTTTGACATGTTCCAATTTTGGGGACAGTCCTCAAAATTGCAAAAAGTCCTCAAAACTGTCATTTCACAAGTATAAATGTCCTCGCAATTGTCTTCGCACAATTACATTGCTGTGTGCGAGTATCTATATGAGTGTGGCCGTAGATCTGGTTATAAGTGTGTTAGTCTTTGTGTGTATGTATGCGTATGCGTGTGCATGCAAGGCTGCATGTCCATCTGTCCGTTTGTGTACCCATTAGGTATGTCTGTACATTTGTGTATGACTACGTTTGTGTGTTTCAGTGTCTTCGAGTATGTGTAGGTGCATATGTGGGTACATTCTGTGTCTGTGTGTTTTTGAGTATTTATCATCTCCTCATCTCCTCCCTATCCGCTCCCCAACCGGTCCGCTTTTAATTCTTCAAAATTGAGAATCTTATGCCACTCCTCCGCCGCTCCCCCTCCGCTCCCCCTCCGCTCCCCCTCCGCCCCCACTCCTCATGCGCTCCCCATCTGCTTCTTTTTATTACAAATCGTAGCTGTTACTCCTTTTCCTTTCGTTTTTCTGACGTAGAATCTAAATCAGATTCTGTTTGGGCCTTAATGGCTTAATTATAGGCGTTAAAAATTACAAGCAATAGACACCCTGAGTGCCCTACCATTATGCCCTTATATATAACTGAGATAAATCTAAAACGATCATTTTGACGGCCGAGTGGAAGAAGGCGTAACTCGGCGCGAGGATAAAGAACAACGTATCTTGTCGCGAGAGACGTAGAAATAGAGACTTAGAGATCGAAAATAGAAACAGAAAGTAGAGACAGAAAGTAGAGATAAAGATGTAGAGACAGAGACAGAGCCTAGAGACAGAGACGTAGAGCCAGAGACAGAGACTAGAGCCAGAGTCAGATACTAGAGACAGAGTCATAGAGACATAGAAAGAAATGGAGAGACAGAGAAAACCGACAAAGAGACATAGATAGAGACGTAGAGACCCGCGTAGAGACAGTAGCGTAGAGACAGAGGCGTAGGGTTAGAGTAAAAGAGACCGAGACGTAGAGATACAAACGTGGAGACAGAAGCGGAATGACCAAGACGTTCAGACAGAGACGCAGAGATAGGAATGTAGAGACAGAGACGTAGAGACAGAGACGTAGAGACCAAGACGTAGGAACAAAGTCGGAATGAGCGAGACGTTGCGACAGAGGCGGAATGACCGAAACATTAGACAGAGACGCAGAGATAGGGGTGTAGAGACAATGATAGAGGCATCGAGACGTAGAGACAGAGACAGAGAAGGAGGGGTAGAGACAGAGACAGAGTTAAGGAGGCATAGACATAGAGACAGGGATACTTAATTTAACATATTATATTCTAGAAATATTAAATATAATTTCATTATATATATATATATATATATATATATATAATGGAATGTAATGTTAAAATGGAATGTTAAAATTATACTAAACGTATCTAGGATAATGTTCAACTAACTACTTCTCTGTCTCTACGTAACTGTCTCTACGTCTCTACGTAACTGTCTCTACGTCTCTACGTAACTGTCTCTACGTCTCTGTCTCAGTCTCTACGTCTCTGTCACTACCTCTCTGTCTCTACGTCTCTGTCACTATATCTCTGTCTCTACGTCATTATCTCTACGTCTCTGTTTCGTTCTCTACGTCTCTGTCTGTACACGCATGTCTCGACGTCTCTGTCGCTCAGACTCTGTCTCTACATCCCTGTCTCTACGTCACTGTCTCTACGTTTTAGTATCTAATCTCTACTTCTTTTTCTTTGTTCCTCTGTCTTTACGCTTCTGTCTCTACATTTCTGTCTCTACTTTCTGTCTCTACGTCTCTATTTCTACGTTTTCGTAGCGGGCTTCGTCGGTTTTTATCGTCACGACATGTTGCAGTCTTTTTCCGCTCAGCCGTCGACATGATCGAAAAAGGAAAGGAAAAGGAGAAACAGCTACGATTTATAGTAAAAAGAAGCTGATGGAGAGCGGCTGAGGAGGGAGGGGGGCGGGAGAGCGGATGAGAATTTCATGTTATTTTGGGGAGCTCGGAGGAGGGATCGAGGAGCGGATAGGGAGCGGACTGGGGAGCGGCTACGGTCGATAGTTGAGGGGAGCGGCTTAGGAGTGCAGGGGAGATGATAGGGAGTAGCCTCATAACAGTACTTTATGCACCTCGCTTCGCTACGCTCGCTCTGGCAGTGAACTCACTCGCGGGAATAATCAGTGACTTTAGTCCCTTGTTACATATAATACTTTATTCTCATCTCCATTGTGGCCACTTCATAGATTTAAAAAGTTATTTTGTATATACGTGTTATAATTTTGTTAATTTTAACCAAATTCACTGGAAACGAGGGGGGGGGGAGGTACAGAGTTTCGACGATTCACTATAAAATTGAAGTCAACTATAGACGTTTTTCCGTTCGACTGTGATAATGCAGATTGTTTGAATTTCGAAATTCTAAATTACGAAAGTCATACTTTTGATTGTAACAGGTTATATTGACTTTGAGACCGTATTGATGAAATTCGATGTTTTGGACAGTAGGTAAACTGTTACAATCGAAAGTATGATTTTCGTAATTTAGAATTTTGAAATTCAATCAATCTGCATTATCATAGTCGAACGGAAAAACGTCTATAGTGAATTCTATTTTTTAGTGAATCGTCGAAACTCTGGAAACCCCCCCCCCCCCGGAGAGGAGGAGATGGGGAGCGGATGAGGAGCGGATGGGACGTGGATAGGTCGTAAGAATAAATGCTTACAACTATAGAGTATACGTAGATATATAGGGGTGTGTTGGTGTGTGTGAGAGTGTGTGTGAGTGCGCGAATTTCTCGACATGTGTGTTTATGAAAGGTTACGTGACCATGTGTCTCTTTGTGCGCTTTTAATTGTGTGTTTCTATGTGTGTGTGTGTGTGTGTGTGGGTGTGTGCGCGCGTGTGGGTGTGCGTGCGCGTATGCGTGTGCGTGTATGTTAGTGTAAGTTTGTGTAAGTTTGTGTAAGTTTGTGTATGTTAGTGTAAGTTTGTGTAAGTTTCTGTAAGTTTGTGTATGTTTGTGTAAGTTTGTGTAAGTTTGTGCATGTGTGACTATGTGTCTGGGTACGTGTGTGTATAGGTGTGTGCGTGCGGGTGTGTCCGGGTGCAAATGTCTGTATGAGTATGTGTTTGTCGTTTGTGGGTCTGGTTGTAAGCATCTCTGTTAGTTTAAGTATGTGTTTGTGGGCTTCTAAGTCCATATGTGTGGTGTATTTGTCTACATTAGTCTGCGCATGTATGTATAGGTGTGCGTGTATATTTTTGTATATGTGCGTACGTTTGTATTTGTAGGTCAGGTTCTGTACGTGTGAGGGTTTGTTTGTCTCTATGTGTGGCTGCCTGCGAGTGTCTATGTTAGTGTGCCTGGGTCGGGATCATGAGGCTGTGACGAGCCGACTCAACGTTTTAGCCACATACAACTGTGTCCGCATGGACCGATGTTTTCAGATGAATTTTACCTTGAAACGTAGGAACGCAGGAACTATCATCCACTAGCAACCACTTTGACTCTAGTTACTACGTTTCTACGTTCTACAGTAACATGCATCTGAAAACATTGGCACTTGCCGACACATTAATTGTATGCAGGGTTGCCGATTTTACACTTTTGGCATCCTGAAGTCCAGACTTAATCGCAATCAAGTTTGAAAACACCCTGCACTTCCGGACTTGGTGGCACTCAACTCTGGAAGTGCTAAGTGTTTTTGAACTTGCTTGCTGTCAAGTCTAGAAGTTCAAGGTGTTTCTGCGCTGTTGAGGGCTTGAGTGTCTCACGGAATTAAGTCCTCGTAACCCAGTAACCCTTGTTGTTTGTCACCAAAGGCTTTGTATCGGTTCGACACAGCCTCATTATCCCGCCGCTATCGGTCTATTTGTAACTGTATGAGTTTTTGATCCGCTCTTTGTGTGCATGTGTGTCTAAGGGTATGTATTCCTGTTTCTATGAGTGTGGCTTCGAGTATAGGTGTGCATGAGTGCGTGGATGTGTGCGATTGGCTCTATGAGTATGTGTTTGTTGTCTGTTTATGTATGTGTGCATGCGTGCGTCTGTGGGTGTGTGTGTGTGTGTGTGCGTGGGTGTGGCTGTAGGCGAGTGTCGATATATGTATGAGTTTGTGGGTCTGGTTTTAGGTGCTTGTCTGTGTGGATATGTGTTTGTGGTTCGTGTTGTAGTGTGGGAGTGTTTGTGTGAGTATGTATTCGTTGGTGGAGTTGCAATCGTATGTGTGTGTATGTGAGTGTGTGTGTGTGTTTGTTTGTGAGTTATGTCGTAGTGTTGGAGTATTTGTGTATGTGTTCATTGGTGGGATTGCAACTGCGTGTGCGCACACGCAAACACAAAGACACACACGAACACAAATCGACATAAAAATCGCCATAAAAATCGACATTTTGATTGTATTTAAATTTTTTCATTCGTTCTTTTAGGTTTAGCTTACAAGAAATATGTTTACGCAAAAAGTTTATCACATAAGAGTATTACGTCAAATCCTATTAAATGATGAGCGAAAATCGCGTCATTGGGATGTCTTTACGCGTTGTAAAATCGTTTTTCTAAGTTTAGCTTGTCAGGAACCGATCATACGTGGAGATGTTTAATGGAAAAAAGCTTAGTTGCAATGATATCTATAATTTTTGCTATCTACAAATGTTGTTAAGTTATAACCAAAAATCTACCATTTTAGGTACATTTCGACGTTAAAAATTGTTTTCACGGGATTAAGTCGTCAGTAATTGATTGTAGAAAAAAAATGTTCAATAGGAAAAAGTTTTGCCTATAATATTACCTTTAACATTTTTGTGCAAAATCAAATTCTGTCAATGGAAAAAACGACTATTGACTTAAAAATGTTCAACGTAAAAAAGACATATAATTAGTTTTAGCAGAAGCATGGCCTGAGGTTTATACCGGAAAAGTATTTTCGATGCATTACACTTAAAAATCAATTCTTTCAAAATTTTGTTTGTGCTCGAATTTCTATATTTTAGTGTTGGATTGGAGGTAGTTTTGGAGGTTGGCGCGCACAATAAAATACTACACTGGTATAAGTAACTTCTATTTTATTTAAACCAACTCTGATGAAACTCTGGATTTATACTCTGATGAAAGTACACAAAGAAAAGGGAACTCGAAACAATAAGCACAAAAGGCAGTCCGTACAGGACAACGTCTTTCGCGAGAATAAGGAGACGTGCGGCGAGCAGCGTCAGCTCCGCGGCGCTCTCCCGTAAGACAGCTACCCAGCGCCCAAGAGGTGGCGCCTCTCCTCCTTATTCTACATACGGCTAGCATGAAGCCATATACACCAACACTCCCTCCCTTCATGCTGCCTCCATGATACTATTATGGGAGTCTGTAACAGATAAAGAAAAATTTCTCTGACCCTGAATATTTCAAATATTTACAGTATTTGATCTCTGAGGTATGAAAATGTTTGTATTGGCAAAGGATTGGTCATTATGTCAGCTTGATTCTCTTTAGACTCTATCCATTTTACTTCAATTCTATTTTCCAATACACATCTCTTAATAAAGTCTCCATGCGTGTCAGATATGTGACTTTTTAACCTCTGGATACTCTTTCTATAAGTTTTCTCTGAATTTCTGAAACATCATCATCAAAATTCTTTAACTTGTGTGCTCGGTCCATTTGTGTACATTTTCCGGCGGACATGTTGTCGTACCACAAACTTACAGGATATGAAGTCCTTCCTGTAACATATCTGATTGCTTTATCTAGCGATATCATTTCTTGACATGATTCGCTCATTGCTAGATATTCCGCCTGACATGCTGAAAGGGTTACGTAACTCTGTTTGTGACTTCTCCAGGCTATGGTATCTCCGTACAATTTTATTATGTAGCCGCCTGTAGAGGTTGAGTCTTCACAGTCCCTGAAGCTAGCATCTGTGAATGCCTCTAGTTTGTCTCCCTTTGCTCTGAAGCTCAAACCCAAGTCGGAAGTTCCTCTTAAATACCTAAGTACTCTCTTGACATATTTCCAGTCATTCTCTGAAGGTGACCTTTGTTTTCTAGAAAGGAAGTTTACTGAATATGCTATGGCTTTGCATGGATACTCCTCTGAGATTGTTTCTATAATTTTACCTTGTCTATTTTTAACCTATCTTGTTATCATAGGCGTGCTCTGTGGTTTACTCTCATTCATATTGAATCTCTTTAGAATTTTCTCTGTGTATTTTGATTGTTGAATCTTCATAGTTTTTTTTTCTCTGTCTCTGATTATTTCCATTCCAAGGAACATTTTTGGTTCTCCTAAGTTTCTCATTTTAAACACTTCACA
>JAYJLV010063716.1:0-45416 GCA_036873485.1 Torymus texanus
CAAGAAAAGTATCTAGTTTTTGGCTATTACTGGAGAAACTAGCTATTTATTAGTAAATTAATGGAATCGATTTCTACCAGGGTTCTTTAGTGTGATTTATAATATTTTGTTATATGTTTATTATGTTTTAAAACAAGCATAATGCCAATTATAATTTATTATTAATTATTAACAAATGAAGTTTTTTGTAATTTCTGTAATTTTATTTTTATTTTTTGAAATTTTGATTAACATTATAGAGATTATTTTTATGCCTTATCGATGCACAACTTAAAACTCGTCTAACTATTGAAGGAATGAATATTTGTTGATTTTCAAATATCTTATGTTCAAACAAGCTTTTTATTATTCTTTTCAATATTTCAACTTTTGAAAAAACTGCGTGCTATAAAGAAGTTTTCAATTGTACATGATTTTTCTCGTAGATTTTGTAATTTTTTTTTATATATAGCTTTTAGAATAAAGGCAGTATTTGCAATACTATTTACTTCTGTTCTTTCTCTATAAGAATTTAAACTATATTCCATGTTGTTCAAAGCACATCTCACTATATTTGCTACGAAATTTCTCTTCGCAGAAGTAATCGTCCATGCAGAGAGAGAGAGAGTACACTCTTCAATGAACTTCAATACACATGGGAAAGCAAGCAAACAGGTCCAAAACTACAAGCGAGCAGACGGATTTTTTCCATCCTCTAGAGGCAACAGCGCGTTTGCAGAAAGAGAAAACAGCTAACGGCGCATTGCAGCCTCGTTGTTTTCGACTCTCTACATGCTCGAAAGGAGAGGAGAAGAAAAGGGGGTATGAAGGTGTAGAGGATGGAAAAGCCTGATTTATACGCGAAAGGGAGCAAGCCAAAGGCTTACGCAGCGGCGATGCAACGGGGCCGATCGAACTCACCTTGGGCTTCGGACGGCGAAAGCCGAGTGATTTTTTCACCCTGACAAAAGCGCGGGCTTAAGGCGGAGGTAAATCGGGAAATGTCGAAGATATGGATGCCGCGCTTAGGCTTGAGGATCATAGGGATTAATATGAAGTGCTTTATAGTAAATAAACTATAAATCATAACAGGATTCGTATAAAGAAAAAAACGTATATTCAAAGACAAAAAGTTACTATACCACCTGCTTCATTAGTGGTTTAGATCGTCGGTTGGGTGGAGAAAGAAGTCATTTGAGAAATGCATTTGAGAAAGAGCCATCTCAGAAAAGTATTTGAAAAGCAGTCATCTCAACAGCAAACTATAAAGAGTGCGATTTCAACTAAAAGTGCCATATCAATAGAACTTTTGGGAATAAGACATATCAACCAAAAAAGAAGTTTAATAACTGAGCACTCTTTTACATCGAATTTGAGATAAAATCGTACTAGCAAAAAACTCATAATAGAGCAATTCTACCGAAATGACCAATCAGTTGAGTACAGAAGATAAATGAACATTTTTAGTCTGACATACCTGCCAGAGCGGGTTTTCTTGTTGGTTCTCTGGACCATCCTAAACATAAAGAAAATCGTGAACATGGTAAATCTGGTGACAAGCTTTTTTGTCAACAGTAGATTTACTTTGAACGGGTTTGCTAAGAAGAAAATAGAAGTAGAAAATCCGAGCTTTCACTTTTTTTTACCGGATAAAAAATGTTGATTTATCCAAAAGTTATACATAAATTCAAAGATAAGAGTAAAATACACAAAATATTGTAAAAATGCAAAGGTGCGGATTCTTGCCATTTTATGATGTATTTTAAAAAAGTTGTATATATTACACCATCTTTAAACTTATATAACCTTTGAACATATCAACATTTTTTGTATCTAGTAGAAAGTAAATGAAAACTCATATTTTCTAGTTTTATTTTTTTTTAAATATATATGCTTCTTCCCCTGATAAAATGATTTATATTTGAAAGAGATCATATTGCAGCATTTTTTCTAAGTAATGTTGTTGTTCGCAAACAAGTTTGCCACTAGATTTACCTTGATCCCAATTTTTTGTATATTTAAAGTGGCTCCAAGAACCGGCTGGAACAACCTGGTTTAGTGTGCACCTTAAAAATTGTTTCTTTACTTTTTTTTTTTTTTTTTATTTTAAATAAGAAAATTTTCTTTTCATTTTATACAGTATGACTTCTTGTCATTACTATACCTGAAACTATCTTAAAACATATATCATTTTAAGATGTCATTATAAAACAATAAATAATCTAATAAATTAATTTTAATTTCAATGTTAATTATATTGATGTACAAAAATTCTAAGTTTAAAAATTGTTGTTATTTTTAGTTGAGATGGTTTCTTTTCGATGGTCCTCCGAGATGAACCTTTTTCAAAAACTTGATCGAGATAGCTTCCTTTTCAAACCCATCTCTGGGATGACATTTTCCCTTCCTACCATTGAGATATGGAATTATTGTAAGCCTCTTTCTAGTGTTCACAAAAAACTTTCACCACGCATCCTAAATATAACTCATTTAACCAGCCCCAGACACAGCAATACATATAACCCGACTATATGAATGCAATATTCAAACGACCTCCATCCCGCGGCTCAAAAAGCCTCATTTACACACATCCATTGCGCAATTCAGCAGCAGCAGCAGCAGCAGCAGTAGCAACTCAGCCCCGTTGCTAAACGACGAGCGTTCGTGCAATTTCCCTGCAGCCTTCCTCCTTCCTCCTCTTCCCGCGTTTTGTTTAGCTCCTCCGTGCGCAACTTTCGCTCTAATTAGATTAAACCTCCGCCGCCGCACTATACCGAAGACGACGGCAACTTTACCCCGCGCCTAACCTACAAACTTTACTCCTTCTTAAGCGTATATATATATATATATATTTATATGTGTATGTATATACATCACGTGCATACAGATCTGCGCGCGTGCATTTCGTCCCCTTTGAAGGGGCTGACGACTATCCACTCGACTCTCTTTTCACCGCGCGCTCGCGGACGAGGGCGGGTGTACTCGAGAAACGAGGCTGCGAGTACGTGCTTTGGTCTCTCTCTCTCTCTCTCTCTCTCTCTCTCTTTCTCTCTAGTCGGAGCCGCGAGAAACGTCTTGAAAATTTTAAAGCTCCGCGCAATTCCGGATGCAGATTAGATGCGCGCGCGCGAGAAAGAGAGAGAAAGGTAGTAGTTTTGGTCGACGGGTATTGCGGGACAGATTTTCTTTTTTTCTCTTTTGTTTTTAGATGATTGTTGGGATGGGTACTGTTTATAGATATTGTTAGAGATTTTTATTTTTTTTGTAAGAAATGTTCTTGTAAATAGATCTAAATTGTTTGGACGAATATGATGTGGTTTCTAGGCGAGATTCTGCGAACGTTTTCAGAGAGAAAACCGTGTACAAGATTTTATGCTCCAAAAGCTGCGTTTGTCAGAAAGTAAAATTACTTTCTAGTACGTGGGTAAAATTAGCTCTGTATGATGATGTCCCCTTCCCCCAGTCTGTGCTTATCTTGACTTAGATTTTTTGAAGTTGGCATGCATCATGTAACTCCAAAAGCCTAATTTTACGCTTGTTATAAACAAAATGGTTGGTGGTTCGTTTGTTGGAATTTCACCCTTTGTGTTTACGTTTTACAAAGTTATACTGTGCATATAAAGCGATCTTTGCATATGTCGTAAACGTTTTAACATTTATTTTTTTTTTAACAAAAACTACCTTTGAAAACCATACTATTTATACCTTTATCATTATTTTTCATAATTTATAACATTCTTGAACGATCTCATATAATACTACCTACATCATCGTTCTAGTACATTTCGCGAATACCCGTAAGTTCGCAAGATACAGACAGCTCACCGCGGAGGAGTTCAGCATCCGCCAAGCCTCGGTATTCGCCGATTACATTTGTAAATCTCCCTGGGATATTCCCGGTATGCCTAGGCTTCGATCTCGTGCCAGCTTTCCTCTCTCTCTCTCTCCTTCTCTGTCTCTTTCTCCAACGTGAGCGCATCGACGTCTCGTTCAGTACCATTACGAATCGTTTTCTACTGCAACTGCCGGTAGTTTGGAAAATCGATACCTATTCCGTAGATAAAAGGGGAAAAAAGATTTTCTTGGGAAATGGAAAACTGAAATTTCTTCAAACGAGGCCATCAGTACTGGCGTTTATTTGAATAACGACATTTAATGAAGTTTTTTTTTAAATTTAGAAATTCATTCTAAAAGTCATTTTTAATATAATTATTTTTTTGTTAGAAATATACTAGTAGAAGGTAAATCGAATTTTAATAAATAGTTAATTGCTTACATTTCCTCTTGGCTTTTTAATTTAATCATCAAGTTGGATCGTCAAGTATTTGTTAATTAATTAAAATTGCATAATATTAAACTCGAATAATTAAAATTAGTTAGTAGTGCACAATATTAAAAAATAATTATATCAAACATTTTATCATACAACCGCAATAGTCACAAATATCTACATTTTACCGTGATATATAATTTAATAAAAGCTATAACAAAGATAGTGATTCACCTAAATACCATAAATGATTGATAATTAAAAAAAAAAAGAATCCCTACACCATAGTTAACCCCTTAACCCTATATTTCCTCGAAATTCCTTACAGCAAACTTCCGCATCTGAAAATCCTCTCCTCTGCCAACAGTAGCAACACACAATATCGCTTTCTCAACAACCACACTGTACCGCTGTTCTCCTTCTACCCTTACGCTTACTCGCGCCAAAATTCCACCCCCCACCTCTTCCTCAGCATCCCCGCTCTGTAGCATCAGAGCAACTCAGCTCGTATCGCGTGTGCACCTGCGCGCGCTACGTATATCGAGCGCATGGAGCGATGGCAGCGCGTGTGACGTCATCTTCGGCACCCCGCGCGAATGACGTCACTCTCGTTCGTAGCAGTGATTCTCAAAGGCTGCATGCGGCTCGCGCGGCCGACTGCATCGATCTCGATGCGACGAGATTCTGTCTCTTTCGCTCTATCTGTATATATATGTATATGTATCGCGTGCTACTCTCGTTCTACGCCCCCACCCCCTTCCCTCTTCTTCTACAACCTTCTTCTATTTATCTCGTCGAGATGTAGAGACTATCTTTCTCTCTCTTTCCTTTGTTTCTACGTCGTTCTATGTGTGCGTGGACCTTTTGCGCGATATATTCCATTCCTCCCCCGTCTTTGCAGGCCAGCTTTTGCTAGATCTCTTTCGCGAAGGGGTGCATGTGTGTAGGTACACACATATATATATATACATATAGCAAGCTTTTTGCTCTTTGGATTCAGGCATTCCTTTCTCTATGTACTTTCGCACTTATCTGGGTATCTCTGGGTTTTACCGCGTTTCAATTTTACATTTCTAGTTTTACTTTGTCTGTGGGCTTCATGTGCTGTTTTTCGTCTAAATTTGGTTTTCAATTTTCGTGAAATGTTACCATCACTTCTCTCTTCTGTTACACTAGCAGGGATTTTTCCTATCAAAAGTCGAACGACAGTTTTTTTACATTTACTAAAAATATTTTAAAACTTCTATCAATAAATCCTTTCGAATTACTAACTTTTTGAAAAATAAGTTCCTTAATAATCTCTCTGAAAATTATTTGTGACAAGGTCACACTTGCTTATAGCTTCTGTGTCAAAGCTCGCACGAGAGAGAGAGAGACAGACCTATAAATACGATCCGTTTCGTCAGTCGTTGTCTGTCATCGTCGTCGTCGTCGTCTGTTTTGCCCTCTTCGATTTGTTTGCACTCGCATTGACACTGAAAATTTAAAGTCTTCGATCGCCCGTTATGCATATGCAGAACGCCACGGCGACGCTGGCAGTCTCGTCAAAGGGATTTTATTTTTAGAACAGTCGGTCCTAGGGTAGCTCGAGCTGCATATCGCGGGGGTGGCGCCGCAGTCAGTTATATTCGTAGTAGTTCGTCACGAGATTGAAGTTTATTTTGGGAGAGAAATACAGCTCTGAGATTTTACCGATCGATCGATATAAGACAATAACCGATGTTTCTGCAATACGCTTTGAATTTATAAAAGATTAAAATATTCGTATTATTTCAATAATGTAAACATTCACGCTTACGATTATTTACTATAACCAGCTAAAATCAGATTCGTACTAATTTTATCTTCCATGATTCGTCAATAAAATTTTTCTTCATCTCAATCATCTTCATCTATCAATACTTATATATCTCGGACAAAAGAGGCTCACCAAGCTCCATACTATCAAATATTCCTTTATCGTAGACCTTCGTCAAGAATCTCTAGAACTCGAAGTACGAATCATGTACACGCCAGGAATAAGTACAATAGCACTCGATTTCGATCGTTGGGTGTAAGCACGCGAGCAGCCAATGTACTCTTCCTTGTTCACTGTCTCCATAAGGGGCCGTACGTGTTTCCCAGAGCTTTGATGTTCGAAATTTAAAGCCGCTTTGTTTCTCTCCCATGTGGATGTGTGGGTGTATGCGTGATCGGCTTTCGGCAAATGTCTCGCGTGGGAAGTTTCTTTATGGAGCTACGTGCGTGGTACACGTAAGAGAGAAAGTGGAGTGAAGGTGGAAGTTTCTGAGAGAGTTTGGAAGTCGGATGTGAGGAAAATGATGTAGTTAAAAGCTACAAAATACATTTGTAATATTCTTAAATGGGTTTTATCACCTATTTTGAAGAATGTCTGTTAAGAATTTCACATTAAAATCTAACGACAGTTATCTATAACGGATAAATTAATTTATTTCATGTATCTACCTTACTTATAGTCTACATCATTCATATATTTCGAAAAAAGCGTTCACGAAATTGCACACGAATTTAAATTATGCTCACTTTACTTCTTGCGTTACATTACATTACATACAGCAACATGTACTTACACCTTTGCAAATATTCCCTAAACCGGAGACCACCCACACGGTTATTTTCTCACCTACCCATTCACTCTCGTAGAGAACCTCTTAATCCAACCTGTACCTTTCGTAACTACAAAGCAACCACCTACATCTCCACATTCCACAAAATATACGCAAAACGGTTATATTCGACGTCGCGTGATGGGCGAGTTATACGGCGCGGAGCAATGCACCGCTGGCACTGCTGTGCGCGCCGGCATCGATTCGCCCGCGAGAGAGAGAGAGAGAGAGGGGGGGGGGGAGAAAGAGAGCGCTTGTGCGACCATGACGTCACTGGCCGTGGACCGGTGTATGCACCCGCGGGGGAAACGGGTCAAACGTCACGAAAAATGGCGCGCACCACCCGCGTTGGCCGCGATTCAAGCGATGCCTGTGTGTGTGTGTGCGTGTTTGTGGGTATGTGCATGTGTGTATGTGTAATGGGAAAGAGTGAGCTCGTTTTGAGAGGGTGTGGATTAGGGTACTGCATTGTGAGGGTGAGAAAGTAAGGGTGGGAAAGGTTCTAGGATTAGCCAGGGGGATGAGAACTAACCAAGAGAAGGTTTGCCGGAATTATCGTTACGATGATTTACCACGAATGTGTCTGTGGCTATATATGAAAATGATTGATTTTATGTACACAGCCAATAGTTGACACAATTTTAGTACGATTGTCATAGTTTATTTTACTATTATTTGAAAAGAAGGGAAATCCCTCGTTATATTTGATTTAAAATATATGGAACGAAGATAAGAACCGTTATGTAAACACGTAAATTGAACGTATGTCAATCACAGATTTGAATAGATAAATTTATTAAACTTGAAAATTTCTGTAAATGATTCATAAACACTATATCATATATATATACAGGTGGAATAAAAATATCCATAAATATCCATATTCTAACCCAAAGGAAACAATTTTCTTCTACGGCACTTCCTTAACATTATACTTGTCAAATAACCTATACCTATACCTCCACTTTAGAAAAAAAGATTCCAGGAAATCCAAACCTTGAAAACAAATTTAAATGAACACTAGTTAAAACATTCCCTATGAGAATCAAAAAGGGATCTCTCGGAATATATACTTCAGCGTCGCCTCAGTACCTCGTGCCCGTGCAAAAATGACGCGCATAGTGCAAGCCTGCGCGACTCGAGACCTGTTCTCCCGCTCGAGAGGTCCTTGCGCCCTGCTTCGCGAAATTGCTTGTTCTCCCGACACCTGCAGCGCCGCTAGGAAATTTTTTTTTTCATCGACTCGAGAGAAAGTTGTAGGCGAATCGTAAATTCTGGCGATGCACTTGTGCTTGGAGAACAATAAACTTTTTAGATGCCTCGCGTATGCATGAGTATATTTTGTTTGAAAATTTTTTTTTTTTATTTTTTTTTTTTATTTTAAGGCTTTAGCAATCTCCATCGAGATTATATAGTTGTTTGAAAATTATTATTATTAAGTGTAACAGAGTTGATTTTCTTTCCAGGTTTTGAGATTTTTAATTGCAGTCATTTAGATCTAGAATCAGATGAAAATTGAAGCGTTTCTGAATCAAAGCTAACCACGAATCTCCCAAACATGTAAAATCGTCCTTTCGTTCTCAATTCCGAAAATCCGTAGCATCGACTGGCGTATTCCTCTTCATTTTTAGGAGGCAATCGAGTGTCAGTGTTAGCTTCCGCAGTCGTCATGATCCTCACAAGGGACAGATTCCCGAGGCTGGTCGCCGTCCCGCGTCGCATTTTCCATTCGTCGGTTAAATTGGATTTCACAGGTGACGCCCCCGTCGTCATCGTCGACATCGACGGTAAGGGATAATTTTGTCAGCGAAGTACGTAACGTAGTTTCCAAGAGCTTTGTCCGAGATCTACTCGTGAATGAAGACGGTGCCAGCGCGTTACGCGTAATGAGCGAGAAGGTTGAAGTTGTCCGCAAATGACTAATTTCAAACGTAAGCTTATGATCTAAAATAATTGGACTGTTTTAAATAATTAGGTTATTCAATTTCCTAAATATTTAGATGAAGGGAAATTTATAGCAAATAAGGGTAAGAAATATTTGTGTGTTCCGGAAAATAAATATTTATATTAATATCAGTAATTTATCTTGACAAGTGTCTGGTTATAGATAAAGAATAAATAGACTTGTGTGTGTGTGTGTGTGTGTGTGTGTGTGTGTGTGTATATATATTTATTTCAGCCTTGTAGGCCCAGAAATGGACTTGGTTTACACAAGATCTTAAAACACATACATCCATCCATTCTTTCCTCTCACTTCATCTCTTTTATCTTTACCTTTAACAATTACACGTTTTACAGTTTTATTCTTTCTTTTTTTCTTTTATTAACGGTTTTACGCATTATTTTTTGTTTTTTTTTTTACACTCTAAACAATTTTTACATTTCATTTTTCTTTACATATTTTCTTTATATTTGTCATCCAATCGAAAGGTCGTTTTGCCGCTCCGCCATCTCCCGCACTCCCACTGCTCCTGACTCTTACATATTCGACTTATTTCTTTAGGTATCTTACATTTACATATACAATACTTGTTTTACTTAAAATATACTTGCCTTATTTATTTATTTACACATACATTAGCTTGCAGTTACTCGGCACTATTTAGTCAGTCTTTTCTTCACCTTATGCTTTAATCTTCTTGTCGTAAAATAGACTTGTTCATTTCTTACTCAATAATTTGAATTACTGATCCATTTTTGAAAAATGGTTATATGTACGTATTCATTATTGAAAATCTTGTACATAATCGGTTGTTTAGATCTAAATATGATATAATATGAAAATATATGCTGCATACAGTTTACACAGGTGAAAAGTATCTAACTGAAACAATGTTATCCGATACTTTATCGTAGATACCTACCATAGTACTAAAAAGGAAAAATTATAATTTTTTTATTTTAAAGACATAGGTAAAAATACTCGTATTCATAAAATATAATAATTATTCAACAAATTATATTAGACAGGTTTCATTTAAAAAACAAACATGAACAATGAATACGATATTTGTATTTTAATGGGTTGAAACATTGTATTATCGAAAATCGTAAAGGAATATTAAAACGCAATGCAGTAAAAACTTGTTTTTATTACAAATTTATTACTTTAAAAGGTCTGACTTTTGATTTTTCTTACTGTAAGTTACGTCACCAGTAGAAGTAACTAATACGTTTTATAAATCAATTTACATTAAAAAAGTTCAGAAGAACAGTGTTCCACTTGTAGTAATCTATTTTTTAATCATTCAGGTTCAAGCCGTAACAAGCTAGACATTCAAAATGTCGAAGTGGATTTTACTATCAGTTTTAATGTTGATAGTTGCTCCTCAGCAAAAAATACATATCGAAGTATTTAGTCCTCTTGCATTTGCAGCTAATTCCATACAAATTATTGAATTCATACGGCACCTTTTGGAAATTGTTACAGAGGAAACGAAAATAGATAATTCACTGAAAGCTCTGGGAGACTTGTCTAATGTGGTTGAACGAGGTCTCGAGACGATATTGAGAAAGTTTGATAAATTAAAGAGTATTTTTGCTCATCTTCTCGAAGAACATAAATTACAAAAGTATTTTCGAGATTTTACACTTATTTGTAAAGAAGCTCTGAGAAAGAAAAGAAAGAAATACTAGCACACAATTATGATCATTAGAGAAGATATGAACATTTTAGAAATGATCACGAAGAAGATATAGATAAATACATGAGAAATATTTACGCATTATTGTTGAGTGAAAGTGTAACCTCGTATTTATATGATAATTACAAGTCGAAGCTACAAATAAGTTTTTTCATTAAATCAACGTTTAAAATTTTGATACTTCGAATAATAATGAATTTTTACTATACTATCTACCTCTTTATACAGAATCTGAAATAATATGTGTAAAAATAAACTATTATTAATATATTTTAAGTATAGTAGGAATAAATTGCATTAATTTATCGAATTCTTTAGATATATAGCAATGTCTGCGAATTTAAAATGTCGCAGACGCAATTTCTCGATGGTCTACTCAACAAGATAAAAATTGCCTTTGCGGAATACTGTGCAACAAAAGTTTGGATTTTGGAATTTTTTAAAATAAATTCCTGGTGGAAATCCAAAATATTTTCTACCTATTAAATGGTCATTTAAATTAGGGACTAGCCAAAAAATGGTCATTATCTAGTATTTGGCCCTCGATGAAACGCTTTTTCTTCTAATATTCGAACATTTAATAGATTGAAAAATAGAATGAGTTTATCGAAGATTTGCTCAAGCTAGTTCTTATCTATTTAAGAGGTATTAGAGTTGGGCAGTTTTTTTAGTGAATAAATGACCAGTAAAAGCCTTGTATAATGGAAAAGAGTGAGAGAGATAGAAAATAATGACAATAAAGATATTTTTTGAAATATCTATGAAAGGGCTATAAGTAAATGCTTTTTTGACCTTCGTATATGTTGTTTATATTGTAGTAAGATATTAGTTAAAGTTGGATATCTTCCAATTTAATGTCAAATTCGATAGAAAAATTAAAAAGAAAATTTTGAGGTTATGGCATTCTAGTCCCAATCTATTAAATGTGAGAATAATAGGAGAGAAAGCGTTTCATCGCAGGCAATTAATTGGCCATTTTTCCTACCCATTTACTAGGATTCTGGCCATTTCGCGATAGACGAATTTCTACCAGGGATAGTAAGTCATCCGTTCATATCAGACAGAAAAATCTACATACGTGTACACATTCAAAATTATTTTTTTTTTTTTCGTTAAACGAGAATCGTGGCATCATAAATTTAATGATTGACTAAGCTCTAAAAGTATAGACGTTTTACCAAGTTTCGCACAATATTTTTGAAGTTTCATTTGATCAATTACTTTGTATAACTAACCATTATTAAAAAAATTCATAAATGATTTATATTAAAACTTTATTTTTATATTTTTAAAAGTGATAGTAACACAGTTTACTTTTATAGATAGAAATGTTATATTTTTATATTCTAAAAAGTGTTAAAAAGTATTTAAACACCAGCTGGAACAATACGAATGCCCGTATCACATTCTCCGCTTCGGAGGCCATCTGCGTGGTCGCAAACCGCCTCCGCACTACTTATATCAGCTCTCGTTTTAGCACATCTCGTCTAAATTTCTCAAATTTCTCAAAATTTAGAAGCATGAACTCTCTTACTCGCTAGGGCGCTGCTTACGCGATCAACGGAAAGCAGCTTACACCGAAATTTTTGTTAGCAAGACTTTCTTCGAGTTTAGAAGTCTCATCTCTGATTTTTGGCGATCTCATGGCGACATACCTTTATGATGCAATTGGAATGAATGTGCAGTTAAACAAGGTGAGATGCAAAACCGTCGTTCTCAATGATGTTCAAGAGCGGCGAGAGCTATTCAGCTATACAGTACGAGACTACATCGCGTTCTATACGTTAGGTATCAGTCATTGGCCTTGGCAATATAAAATTCCACAAGAATTCAAAATATTCGAATGTTCTTAACTTTGAGTTTTGACTTTTCTGTTGATGTCATTTTTTACTTCCTTCAATACTATTTTCACGCATGCGCAATGTCGTCTACTCGATTCTCAGTTTGATCATAATCGATCCTCTTGGAATCGAGTCATGAAAAGAATCGAGAAAATAATATGTAGAATAATGTAAAATCTCCCATCCTTAGGGCGCCGGGCACGCCGCGCGGGCTTTTATCTCCGCGCTGCGCAGCCTAGCGGCCGGTCCCGAACTACTCTCCCACCAGCCACCGATTTACCGCGTAATTTGAAAAGCTGACTTAAGGGTCTTATACCTAAAGACCCTTCTGCATTCAATCACCTGAAAAAATATAATGAAGAATTATTATACTAATTATACTTAAACATACTAAAAATATAACTAATTTCTGACAAAATGGGTTAAGGTTGAAGTACCAAAACCCATTTTATTCAGAGCTATGATAATTTCCAAAAATAATGTTTGGCGTAGTTTTTCTAAGGCACCAGTAGATGGATTTTCACCGTACAAAGCTTGAATTACTTGAAATACAGTCACATGTGGCGCGAAGCTCCAGTTTTTGGAAATGTTTTGTGTAAGTATGTTTTTAATACAAACAACTACTTTTTTTTGTTAATTTTATGAATTTTTATGAGTTTTTATGATTTTTGGTATTACAAACATACTTACACAAAAATTTTCTAAAAACTGGAGCTTCGCGCCATAGGTGACTGTATTTCAAGTAATTCAAGCTTTGTACGGTGAAAATTCATCCACTGGTGCCTGAGAAAAACGGCGCACTCTCCAAAGTTTACTATCACATGGCTCAGGGGAGAATTAACATCAACGACATCCACAAAGCAAACAAGATAGTGCGTGCCTTTGCCGAACGATATATCGAATGGAGTCACCTACACCACTTCGAAAATGGGCCACAATTATACACCAATCCATCGACGGCTCAGCGCTCAAGCTCTTCTATCAAGTCACTGGCTACCACCAATGGGTGGCGAATGGGACCTTGCTCCTTAAAGGGTGGTAATATATAAACTGCCAGAAAATGAGGATCGGAGCACTACCGACCCGATCTCGAAGAACCAGAGGGAGACGCGGCGGTAGAATCTGTCGTTCGAGGTGTATGGGGCGAGAAACTAACAACCATGTGTTGACCACAAGACCAATATTGATAGACATGACGCGGTGCTCCTTTACATAGGTCGCAATCTCCAACGTCAAGGGTTCCAAGTCCAGTAGGAGCTACACTACCGGTCGTAAGAAGGGCTACGGAAACCAGACATCGTGGCAACGATGGGCTCACTCGGTCTGGTAATAGATGTTCAGATGTTGGCGAACAATCGGACCTTAAAAGGGTGAGGGCTGCAAAAATAAAGAAGTATACCGATAATTCTGAAATTCGACCGCAATCATACCTAGATGACATCGTCAGGAAAAGAAGTGTGTGGCACATATTCGGCGTTTTTTTGATTACCATGGGCTGTTTTAGTTTACCCCGAGATCTCAAAAAAAGTTGGTAGCAAGTTTTACTAGGTGAAAAGCGAGTTTTCAGATACTGTTTGAAAAAATATATACATACATAAAAGACAACTGGTTTCTAAGCTTTTTGTGTGTATCTGTTGTTTTTTTTTTCTAGAAGCGATTAGCAGGAACTATACCTATACGGAAACAAGAATAATATGTGGGGCTTCGTCACTGCTGGTAATACCCACTAAAAAACCTTTCTTCTGATCGTAAGTAACAAGGTCCTGCCTTCGACGGTTGCTCCCTTCACAAGAACCGACGTGAAGCATTATTTCGCGGAGAGCTATTACTTTTTTGGTGGAGTAGCTTCTCCACAATGAAGGTGGGAAAGGTTTGTACCATCCTGTGAGGCAAATAGACACCTTCCTATGTTCTCGGGAGATGAGGGACTTCTCATGGGACCTTCTCATGAGACATGGAGCCATTGTCTCTCTTCTTTAAACCTCGAGCACTGAAATAGCACATGATTTACATTGACTTACATTGAGTTCAGAATAGACTGGATGTTCTGAGTTACAGTTAACGCCGATTCGTTTTAGGTAACTCTGGAAGCAACCATGTCCAGTAAGTATTTAGATCACGACGAAGGTGACAAGTCTGTGTTTCCTGGACGTCTAGTCTCCCACGTCTCGGGTGACGATAGATCCCCTAACCCTTGCGTACTGAATTCCATGGATACAGGCATTCTTTATTGGTCCTCCTTGACCATCGGTTGTGGTCTTGTTCTTCAAAGAAGTCATCTTCTCCAGTACGCTTGCTCTCGGCGTACATTTTGGCTTTTTCTCAAATCTCAAGACACTTTCGATGCAATTAGGCTTCACCATAGGTAACTTTAAAGATATTGAACTTCTAATCTGTAAAAATCATAAATTCCACGTTCAGTGAGAAATTCGTCGCAGAAAATCACAAATAAATTGGTGATTTCCATACAGCCTATTGGCCTAGTACGGATCCATCCATAGCTTTGTTATTGGTTGGAAATTTGGATAATTTGAGTTCCAACTTTAACGAAAAAGGTGGTAGTTGTGTAAAAATCAAATTTGAATATTATAACTAATACCATTCATTGAAACTCAAACTGAAAAAGAGACACTTTTACAGTGCTGATTCCATACCTAACGATAATTACCAAATCAGCCCCTCTCTACTTCATACGCTTCCGTAACGTTCTACATCCTCACGATCATTAACCACCCGCACCCACGTCGTTCCATCCAAAATTTCCACCTCACCGCAACCCCCTCCTCCTCCACCCGCCTGAAAAATCGCGCCGAAAACTCGAGCGTCCCACTACTCCCAACTCCTTTCTCTCCCTCGTATATTCTCCCCACTCCTTCCTACCCTACTCGCACGCCGCGGCGGCGACGGCGGCAGTGGCGGCTACCCTTCTCGTCTATCGATCGTTCGTGCGCGCGCGCCTCTCTCGCACCGGCTGTGTGTCTCTCCCGTTGCGCGCGCTCTCTCTCCTCAGTGGCTGCCCGGCCACCACGCCGGCACTACGCTCGCTCGCTCGCCCGCGCCTCTCTGTCTTTCTCCTTCACATTCCGCACCCCATCTCTCTCTCACTCACTCACTCTCACCTACTCTCTCTCTCGCTCTTTCTATTTCCTTCTTCCGCGAGTCGTACTATATACGCACGCGTAACGTAAACGCGAGTAAGAGAGAGGGCTCGATTCTCCGTTCACGCACAGAAGCGTACGCACAAAAGAAAGAAGAGGAGGAGTAGAAGAAAGAAGAGAGCTACTGCTGCTACTGCAGCTGCAGTCGACGCTATAACGCGAGTGTGCCCGCTCGCGCGCGCCACCCCCTGCAACCCGCTCTTTCTCTCTCTCTCTCTCTCTCTCTCTCTGCAGATGTACGTGTGAAAGTGCAGCCAGCCAGCCCGGGAAGGTCTCGCGCGCGCTCTCGAGTGACTGTGTGCTCGGTGACTGATACTACACAGAAGGAGCTAGTGGTGGTGGGTGCTGGTGGTGCAGCGGCGAGGAGAAGAGGAGGAGGAGGAGGCGTAACGAGAGCAGCGCCGGGACCGTTTGTTTGCATTGGACGACTGACTGACACGCACATATAGATATATCTATATATATATTTATACGTACGGCACGAGCACGACAGCGTAAGTTGTATCTTCTTATTTAACGAGTAGAGTTGTTGAGGCTGTCGTGGCAACGTATAGGCTGACGAGTGAATTGGCTGTGACGATGGGACTCTTGGGTGTCGTTTTGGGAAGGGAAATTCGTATTATCGTTTAAAGCGTAATAAAGCGATTGGGTTGAACGAGGTTGTGTGTCGGTGTTTGATGTTAAAGGAAATAATGTTTTTACACAGGATGTGGTGTATTTCAACAATATTCTCTGTATATCAGCGAAATAAAATTCTCTGTATTCTATGAACCAATCATAGATTTTCTCGGCAATATCGTTTGGATAATTCACACTATAAGCGCAATGTGATGCATTGAGACTTCGTTCAACTCAATTTCCTGCAGCATCAATATCCATTATATACGGACGACACAAAGAAGATGTCAGATTCAATTTCACACATGAATCAATTAGGTTAACTTACATCCCCATATTGGTACAACTTCATACTTCACTAATGGGAAGTGATGAAATATAGCGGCGGCTAAAGTAATTATTTGTTTTGTCCGTGTTCGCGCGCTACCGCACCGAGTCGATGATTTCCGCCACTCAGCTCATTGTCGGCTCGAGTTTAGTACGCGTATGTGTCCGTATATATGTGTATATGTATAGGTAGCACGTGTTCTTGGGAATTATTTAGAAGCTATAGGTCTCATCCGGTTTTTTCCAGAAGCGAAAAAAGTGCGAATTGGTTGATAGGAAAACTGCGATTCATGTCGTAGGTGTGAGATTTATTTCTCTTAGGAATGTATGGTATTTTGGTATTCTGTTATGAAAGATTATGATGTTATGAGAGTTTAATGGGGTAAAAGTATCTTGCGAAAAAATGCTAAAATTGTTCCTTTGTAACTAACTGTAACTTGAATCAGATTAAAGTAGGCAGAAATAATTATGAAAAAAACTGCCTTCTTTACCGTATTAACAAGCTCTTTCGCGAAGAGCATAAAACTACCTGTACAGCAAACTAAGTGTAATTGAAAGATTGAGCCGTATCAGCGCATATAACCCTTTAAAATCTTAAACAGCAAGCGTCGGGTAGTAGCACGTAGATGTATACATATACACATGCAAGCTTACACGTACATGCAGGTCGCCAATGGTAACAGATACAAAGTAGCATTCGCTCGCCTCCCTTTGACCCGCCTATAAAAAGACAGATCTCTATTTCTAGGACTCATCGATTGGTCGTTAGTGGGTTCGCGCGCGACACTGCGTGACACTTGCGAAAAAAGTGCGTAATCGCCATTATGCACTGTATAAACATGGTTTAGCACCTTGACAGCTGGTTTCTCTCTCTCCCTCTCTCTCGTGAATCCATAAATTTGGCATTCGATAGAAACAAAGAGAGACACGGAGCATCGCGCGCTTGATATCAATTTCGTTAATGTGTTTATAAGCGAGCCCGTGCGTTAATGTATCGACACCGGGAGAAAAATTGTTACAGTGCTGGTGTACACGCGAGAGAGAGAGAGAGAGAGAGAGAGAGAGAGAGAGAGAGAGACAGAGTGTACCTCGGTCAAAGCGGTGATTAATGGAGTAGGAACTCAGAAATTTGATAGCCGGCTATTAGTGCGAAATAACGTTTGCTAGCTGTTGTGAATACACGCCGGCGAAATGTTCGATAGGTTAAGTGGTAATTTGACAGTCTATTAGGATAACGAAAGCTACGTATGAAATTACTAAAGCTTTATATGGTAATTGCCTTTTGGTCAATTAAACGTAATCAGAAAGCAGAATTGTAGAAATTCAAATTCAAAGAGGTGTTATAACTCTGATCCTAAATTTTAGTACTCAGAACAACTCAACAATCAATATATAATAATTGTATCCTCAATCAAAAAATCATAAAAAATCACCTACAGCCATTGTCTCAGTATTTTTTGATCGTTAAAAATTTCAAAAATAGGAAGTTCGAAAATTTTCTAAAAGCAATAATGCTTTCTTCCCATTGTAACTTTTTCTTGTGGGGAGGAAATTCTTCACGCTCACGTCCTCGCACCGACTTTGTTTTCTCCGCCGAACTTTCAAACGCTTTTCGCCGAACGTCTGGCGACGCGCGGAAAGTTTCGCGCCTTTGTCTGTTTATTTTTTTGGTTTGAGTTTTTAGCCCAACTCGACGGTGACGAGGCGACCGCCTCCGAGTTTAGATGGGAAGAAAAGTTTAGAGAGGTTACCAGGAAATTGGATTTGGAAAGAATAATGGATGAGATATTTGGAGTAGTGGAGAAGTTTTGATTTCGGTGGTGAAGGCGAGTCTATATTAATACACGAGAAAGGTTCGTTGTTGTCGATTAATAATTAATAAGGGCTTTTAGAGAGAAGGAGTGCACAAAGGATATTCAAAACTGTTCTGTGCGTTGAAAGTGGAAATAATTTTAAGTGAATCATATTTTTTGACAGAGTATTCTGCATTTAGTACGCGATGAAAGAATTTATTTCAACGAAATTTACATAGCGTTAATAATTTGATATAACGGATCAGAAAAGACAGTTGGAGTATTCGCATGAATATTTCGTGTCAGTGTTTTTTAGGTCATAGATTGTACATTAATGTTGAAAATTCATTATAAAGTCATATTCACACATGCAAATTTTTAAAATATATATTACATGCTATTGTTACAAAAAGTCTTCATAATTATTTTCTGAGAAATTGTGTATGGAAAATGATAAGAGGCATTGTACCATTTTCTCAATTAAATAAAAATATATGCAAATTTTATTATAATATGCAACAACATATTAAATGTAAACACCTATACACAGACAAAATATAAATAATTTACCTATCTTGCATAAGTTAAATCAACTCATTTCAAGATAAGTTGAAATATAGTAAAGAGAAATTAATTTTGTTTGTATTTGAAATAACATTGTATTTAAAATTCAGTTTTCAATACTTGTAATAAGTTGAAAGTTTACTGAGAAAAAAAAACTAGAATCTTCTTGTTAAAAAGCAAAATTTTCTTTTCACAAAGAAAAATCTTGTTTCAAAGTAACAATTTCATTTGTTTTAAAGTTAGGTGATTTAACGTATTAAAATATAATGCCAATCACATTTTAACAAAAGGAAAATTATACTTTTCTTGAACGCTTTTTTCCCCAGTACCATTATAAGTACAATAAGCCATCTTAATCCAACATCAACTGTATTAACAGTAAAATTATTATATTTCCATCAACCGACATATTTCATGCAAGACGTCTAACTAACCATAACCTGCACACTTTTCATCATCTCCGTTCATGGTACCAACTCAAAACCTCGGTGCTCGTCTCCTATTAACGTTACCAACAGCCCAAAATTCGGTTGGTTCGTTATGTTTGAGTTGGCCCCGCGTAGCGCGCGAGGCGATTACGGCCGTCTATGTGCATATACGGACACCCACGCGCAGTAGGTAATGATTAAAGGCGCGCAGTGGAAATCGTCGATAATGCTAATGCAATCGGAAACGCGAGTCTTGAGTAATTACGGAAGCTCATTATCGGCACGGCGAATGCGAACGCACGGAGAATCGTATAGCCACTGTGAGGTTGGTTATTTTTGTTCGGGGATGGGTTGTAATGGGATAATGGGTTCGGTGCTGTTAAGAAATGTGTTATTGGCAGTAGATGTATGTATAGGTAAAGAAGCAATGTATTTTTATTGAGATTTTTGTATCCACAAGCATTTCCGTGTCAAATGTTTTGTTATGTAATTCAAAAAGATCTGAAGTTTTGTAGCAAACGTTCTCAATACGATTGTTTAACGGTCATGGTTAGAAGTAATTTTAGAAAAGTAATAATAATGCTTTACACTGTAATTATATCACACTGCCGATTGATAAATTGCTTTTACTAGGAAAAAAGTTACTACCAAGAAACAATAGAAAAGAATTTATTTATAAACCTTTTTTTAGTCATATTTCACACGAACACAATATTAGCAGAGAGACATATTTGTGATCGTATCTCGAATGTCAAATTTACATTGAGATAAAAAATGCCGGTTATTTGCTCGATTTATCGTCTGCCGATAGATCGACTTCGCCCCATTTCTCAACCAATGAGATATCATATTTCAGAGCCTTTTTCATTTAAGGGCGAGACAGCGAAACTCAGAAACGCGTTTTCATATAATTGAATCGAATTCATTCTGGTGCGTGTTTCTTTTTTTTTTCTTTATAAATGATAGCATGGTAAAGTTATTTATTTTAGATGCCACGCGAAGTATATCAGTCAAATAAACGTTAAACTATGTTTCGATCGATAGTGCACGTGGATAGAACGACTTGAGAAAAATTGAATTAAAACGTTGTGACTAAATATAACATTCAATAAACGAGATCTTCAATTGATAAAATTTGCTAGATAGGTCTAAATATAAGCTTCGTAAATAAATTGCTCCACTGGAAACTTTCCAAGTACATTTAACATTTCTTGACAGGATTTAAATTCTATTTTACGTACAGGATATGCAGATCAAAATCCAGGAACTTTTTTTATAAATATCGTATGAAGTTTATACTATAAAAAATGCTCTGTGTACGTTTACATCCGGTTTTCATCCTCTGACTTTTGTATTTTTAACCGTTTTCGCTTTTGAACGATTTTCAAAACCCTTTACAACCTCAAAAGAGCAAAAAAAACTAGTTCAGTTCAAACCACCAACGACTCCCATAAAAAAAACAGCATCCAAACCGATCCCTTTTAAAAAACTGAAGCGCAGCTCATGCGATTCTCTGTTTGTGCTCTTTTCCAGCTCGGCAAATACGTCCCTTTGCTTCTCTCACTAATTCTTGCGCTATCCATGTCTACCTGTCAAAGTGCTGTCGTAAAATCTCGAACGCTGATCGAACGCTTGCGCGCGCATCAAAAGAGGGATGCTCGTTCTTTTTATTTTGTGTCGTCGTTGATTCGGCTCTTATGATTTTTTTTTTTCGGGACTGGCGAAATTAAAATTGCTGAAAAAGCGTTTTTTAATTCGTCCCGCGATGTACAAGATTTTAATTAAGCACGAGCGGCTTTAGAGCTCACTTCCCGTTGTACTGCTCGTTTTTTTGCATTTTTTTTTTCATTTTTCTCGGAAAAATGTATTCTAGTGCATCAGGGAAAAATTGATGTATTCTAAATGAAAAGCGCTGGAGCGAAAGTTGAATTTTATTATTAGTTTAGAATGTAAAGAATATTTCTGCGAACAAAAGAACGGTGCAATAATGTTATTCATTATATTAAGGTTGAGAATGAATAAAGGAAATATTTTGCAATAGCAATCGTGAAAGCATTTGTTCTGAGAAATAATAACTACTAGCTGCTATACTTCTTTCCCTGACGCTCGCCCGATTTATATTTTTATTAAAAAGTAAATCTTTTACAATTCAAATAGTGACACATAATTACATATAACGAAGAATCTGTTCTATGTGTTGATGATGATCGTTTTCCGTGTGAAGAATTTTCGTATCTATCCTAAATATGACAAACCAATTAATAATTTAATAATAAGCAAGTATGTTCAATCCAATAACTTATTTATTAATTTATACAACTGGAAACTAAGATTAGATACCAAACGTGAAGTATGTTAATAATAAAAATAGGACGACGTTACAATTTTATTTATACAAATGAAGTGCAAAACCAAATTTTAGTTAATGTTTGATTTTGGGTAAATTAACTTAATAGTATATTGTTGATACTTGAGTTACAATTTGAGAACAAATTTATACAAAAGAATTATGGATTACTTAAATTAAAAAGCTAAAAATAAACGTAAAAATATTTGTTCGAAAAAATTTTCTAATAATAATAATAACTTAACAAAATTTTAAAACATTTTGTTATTCACTACATTGAATTAGAAATAATGAGAAAAAGTGAAGTTAACGACTGAAATGAAGTACTTTAATGTAATAATTATTATTTACTGTAGGTAAATTTGAATATTCTAAATTTGGAATTTCATAATTATTGAAACAGTCGTTAAAACTAGTTTATTCGTAGATATATTCGAGCATAATAATCAATACTGGAATATCAGATATAATGTTTTATTGCATTATTAATTAATGACATGAAATAGATATTGTTTACTGGTGATCATAGCATTTAGAGCTTAATCAAAATCCGTTCGGCGATACGAGATTCTAATTGCTGCATTACCAAACAATATCCGAATTCGAATATTATTTTAAAATCACATATATTATGTAATATTTAAACAAATTACAAGGATCATCGTATGATTTCACAATCCATTTGTTTATTTCTAATACGTTCCTTCAAAACATACGAGCTAACGCCAGTATTTTCACGAGTCTATTCCAACCTGCCCAGCAGTTCACGCTAATAAACAATCATACTCAATATTCCAATGCCTAAACGGAGAGATCGAATGTCCCTCGGGCACGTAACAACGGGGGGCGTATGACGTCAGACGTGCCAATATAGCCGGAGGAAGGAAAAAAAGCTCGCCTTTCAGCGGAACAATTTCCAAACACGCCAGAAAACAAATCCGCATAGAGCGGGAATAATTTCCCTTTTCACGGCACGCGAGTGCGAGGAGAGAAAGAGAAAAAATGAGCGGATCGATCCCGAAATATGTAAAAAGTGAAAGCAAGTTTCTTCATTCACGGCTAAAGAACCCTACCAGCAAGCAAAGTCTGTTTCTTTTTTTCATAAAAACTGTCGTTAGCTGTTGAAGTTCGGTTTTCAGCAGTATTTGCGGTATAGAAGGAGCATGCGAGCGTGTGGTGGGACAATGTAATGTTAAATATGGTAAATCTGTTTTTTTTATATTGAGCTTTTTATAAGTGTCTCTAGGGAAGCACTGTTTTTGCATGACGAAATGAAAAACGAACGGCCCTGCCTATTAGCGCAGTAAGCAAAGGTATTTTCAAAAGAGAATTGAAATACAAGATATTTATTTTGTTTAAGGTATAAAATAATAGATCATTTTAACAGTTGCTCAACATTAATTATTATTATTATCTTGTACTCTGGTAGAAATATTAATTATAAATTACCTATTTTTCTATCTAACTTTATATATGATTATAAGAATAATGTCTTTCTTTCCTTTCCTAATCAACGGACATCAATTTTATTTTGGGCAAAAAATGTCGATTACTTACTAAAACTAAATTAACTACGAACGTTCCTACTTCATCATTGTCATTATTACATACTGATTATTATTAATAATGCTATCATTCAATTAACACGTTAACTATAAAGTAACTTCAATTGTGTACCAGGATAATGTACTAAAAAATTAAAATATTTTTTAAAATATCTCTCACAAAGAACGATTTCATAAATGTTTTATTTAAAAATGTTATTCATGCATTTCCCGTATTCCCACGATTATAAACATGCGGTATAAACTACAAAATTTACTCTACTTCCCCACTAACCATATTACTTACAATCACCTCACCACTTCCAACTTACCACCCAGCTAAAATCTTCCCCACCCTATTTCTTTACCTCCACCTATACTTCCTACCTCATTCTCAAAAGACATCACACGCAACTCTGTCACACACCTCCGCGATCGAAAGACCAAATCGATCGGCCACTCGCTCGCTCACTACTGACACGCGCGTTCACTCGCGCGCTAACCGAAGGGAAATAATAAAAATAAAACGCGTGCTCGCAGGGCCAGAGGCAAGAGTTATCGTCCCCTCACGCCTAGGCTAGCGGGGCGATAGCATCGACACACATATATATACACACATATATATAGTACATATATATGTATATAAACATACACACACCGTCCTTGCTCCGTCAGGGCGACGTGTCAAGGCGATGCGGTGGCAACGACGACGCGATCTGATTGACGCGCCTGACGTAGTAGTAGTATGTCGTCGTCGTCGTCGTCGCGTTGCTACGCGTGTATGTAATGGACTTGAAGAAGAATGGCGATGGTAGGTATAAGGTGTGGGTTGCTGCTACTGCTGCTGGTGTTGTTGTTGGTGTAACTGTTTGTTTGAGAAGGGGCGGAGGTTAGGAAGCTGTCATGGAGGTAGAGAGGAATGGCTGTTGATAAGGGAATTGGAAAGTGGTACGATTGAGATTTGTGAATGGAGTAAAAGGTCGTGTGTGGGTAGACAATGAGTTTAATTGGAACGTGGGTCGTATCTTTCTTCGACAGGTTTGATTTACTTCTTATTTTATGGTAGATTTATTAAACGTAAGGTTATAGATTATCGAATGTTTATTAAATTCAGTATAAATCTATATTGATGCAACTCCAACATAGAAAACAACTATAATATGATTGAGGTTCTGCAGCGTAGTTCTTCAAACCAAAAAAATAAAAAAATTCTTTACAAATATTTTTTACTACTGTCAAAGGGACACGAATTCCTTTTAATTAAAATATATAGACAAAGCGTAACGAGAATCCTTTCACTTCTCACGGGGGCCTTTGTATAACGCATGAGGACCTTGAGATTGGCGTGTTGCTGATAATTAACGAGCCGAACACGCGCGCAATCTTCTTCGAACCTTCGTTATCGGATACTCGGAACGGTGTGTCTCACTGATTTCCTTTTCTCGAGAACCTTTTTCTTTCGCCGACTGATACAAACGTATAACCGAGGCGGTGATAATGGCGTCAACAGGGTTATGCAAAAACGTGGGAGATTCAATTACGAAAGGTTGGATAGATGGCAATTGGGTAGCGAGGGATTGATTGTCTGGGATAGGAAAAAAGTTCGATTTATTTTTTACTTCTATTATTCGTTTGTTAAATTCATCGAGCTTTGGTTATTGCTTTTCAGTATGGTTGTATAAATAAAATATACATCTGTTTGTATGTTTCTTAAGATAAAGTAAAAATGTATGATCCATAAATATCTTTGGATTTTTTTAAGTTCTATACGAAATTGAAGTGGTTCACCTTTTAATAAATGAAGTGTACCTTTACGGTTAATATTAGCTACGGTTCGTACAATCTATAAATATAAATGTACAGAGTTAGTATAGAAAATATGTGAAGGATAAGATCTTATAGCATAAAGTAAAGAAGTGTAAAAATAGCGCCGAACTAGACAGTTCAAGTTTCCGTCTATAAAAAGATATATATCATTGGTGTTATAAGGCCTTTTTTTTCTATTGTGCCAGATTTCTCGAGCAATCTAATAAAATCTTTTTTAATATTTTACACCGATATACGTGAGTGATAAATTCGATGCGTAAAATTTAAAAAATAACTGTTTTTGCGGTCAAAAAGCATTACTCCCTCTGATCTAATTAAATGAAAAATTACAATTATTTTCTAAATTAAGAGTTGGATAAGTAATAGCCTTACTTTTTGCCATAGCATTTTTTCCTTTCGAGCCAGTCACGCGCGTGCGCAGTCTATAGATTATCTAGAAAATAGGCACGACATTATACTGTTCGTATATAATACACCTCTCTTTCTTTCTCTCTCATGGACGTCAAGTGCGTGAAACGAGATAATTTACGACGCGTGCACGCGCGGTTTAATCGCGCGTTATAACTTCGTAATTTCATCTACCGCCGTCTCTATTTATATCATTGAAGAGCTTATAAGCGCGAACGACGTTTATCGCGTACTCCTGCATTTTAAATCTCGCGCTGTGATAAGAGAAGGAGCGAGGAGAAGAGGGTGGGGGAAGTAATAGGCCTCTGAAATTACGGCTTATCGAGGTCATCTTTTTTCCTTTCTCTCGCGGTTATCAGAAAAAATTATAAACGTCGAGGAAAATCGATACCGAAGTGACACTAGATTTATTGCTGTTAATCAATGGTTGGCAAGGGCGGCTTACTTGTTTTCTTTGGTTTCTATTTTTACAGCCTGTACTTACAATTTTAACCGAGTTAAGTACAATAATTATAAAGAAAAGTAAAGAAAAAAAACTTTAAGTGCAAGCTTTTCTAATTTTTTTTCTTCAATATTACAAAGGCAATTTTTTCATCATTTTTCCATATTAATGAAATTATGAACCAATCTTAATCTAATTACGTACGTTTATCATATTAATAACTCTAACAAATCGTTTGATCGAGTTGATAAAATATTATTTAAAACCGTTGTACAATATAATAGTACTAAAACGTTAACTCTACCTTGGTCTTAATAAAAAGTGCTCAAAAATAATTACTTTATCGTGACATCGCGCATGAAACATGAGCTTCCACCATGCAACTGCCGCTACGCACCACGTCTAATTAAAGTCAAGTTATAACCGTCAATTAAAATGAGCAATCGGTCTCTTAAAAAACAACTCTCTCTTTGCCTCTCTTTTTTGCCCTCTCATCTAAATCAATAAGCAACCCTTAACCTTCGCCGGGCAGAGTACCTGAGAAAAAAAAAGCGTGTTTCTCGTTACCGCTCGAGGTGAGCGCTCCTAAACAAACGTACGATGTGGAAAAAATATCCGAAGCGGAAGGACGTCTTCTCCGAAGAGAGAGAAAGAGAGATATAAATGAAAGCTGGGACGTTAAGCTCGCACACACACATGAGCGCTTGCACTCGAACCTCGTAAACGCGTTATGACTTCCATCAGTTACTCTCTCTTTTTTTTCTCTTACGCTCTCCTTGACTTTCCGCCACCCACGATCGTTTATTTACCCGCACTGCTCAACTCCCTTACTCTCGACTTTCTCTCTTTTTTATATTTTTTCTGCTTTTTTAGGAACTTCTTCTCTTCTCTGAACCCGCGTCTCTGTTTTCTCGATTGTTTTTCCAAGTACTTTTATCATAAATCGAAAAAGCGTATAATAATAATCGTAACGATGATATCAATAATAACGAGATCACTATTACTGATTCAAATAATCTGTCGAAGGCTTAGAGAGAAAAAAAGTTCTTGAAGCAATGTGGGCTACGTACGAATCTAGGTAGAGTAGCAAGTAGAAGAACGCCGGGTATAGTCAGACATGTCGTGTCTTGCATAACTTACCTAGACTAAAGTCAATTTTCGTTCCAAATAACGGGAATGAAAATTCATGTTGGTAGCTCTAATAATCCAGTTAAGATTTCCAGGTAACATTTTTACAGCCAGCCTTCTTTTATACAATCTTACGTAATAACTAAATAAAAATTTGTCAATACCTTTTCACCAACAATTTTACCAACAACAAAACTATAATAGCACTTACTTCCTTGTATCTAACAACTTCCACCCTGGTTATGACAAACTACCACCCACATCCCATACGAACGCCTTCCATTTCCACTTCCTACTTTCTCGCATGCAACCTCGCGCCCATCCGCGCGGCCGCGGAGGTGCACGACCTACACGCGGCTACGCTCGCTCGCTTGCTCGTGTATTTCTACAGCAGGCTAAGTTAAGAATAGGCTTCGTCGGCAGCTAGACGCGCGAGCGCCGGGCTAAATATAGCTTCCTCCTTCTTCTCCTCCTCCCTCTTGCCGCCCCTACGAGGAGTGAACGAACTGCAGTGCATGCGTGCGTGCATCGGTGTAGAAGACGGGGGTTGGGAATTTCGGGAATTCAGGGTAAGGAAGAGGATTGTTATGGGAAAGGAGTAGTTGTGTGAAATAGTTAGAAGTCGATGATATGTGGTAGTTTTCATTGGATGTGTTGTTTTAAATTGTTGTATGGTGGAACGTTGGTGTCTCTAGTTTTAATTTATGTCTTGAATATTTTTAAATCAACTTGTACTGTATTTACTCTAGAGTTGTCAGATTACTCAGACAGTTATCTGTGGTTATAATTTAAAAACTTGACATTTCACTTACAATCTTATCTTACACGAACCCTAATCCTTAGATATACCATTTCTTGCAAACTCTTAACTTCTACGAAAGAGAAGAACATTTTTTTCTCTTGCAGAGGTATGCATTTAAAAAAACTTAACCCAGCTACATCCATTTAATCTAATTCCAAGCCGGCCTTAACATCCCTAAGACAGTAGTAATCCCCGACATTACGAAGACGCTCCACATAGCAACACCAAGGCTTTACAACCCACCTCGACTCCTTGTATTAACTTCGACGCGCTGCTCGGGCCATCTAATATTTGCCCGCGTTTAAAAGGCGAGACGCTCCGAGTATTTCCTTTGTAGGTTAATGGACGAGTTTATCGTTGTCGTGAAGAAAAAAAAGAGAGAGAATCCGTTTCTCTCTTTTTTTTTTCTTTTATTTCGCAACGGTTCCGAGAGATGTGCACAGCGCACGAAAGCTTTTTCGTACACCAGGACGTTGTGTATATATTCTTTAGTATTTGTTTAATGGATGGGTGACACGACGATTTCCGTGGAGGTAATTTATCGGTATTGTTGTTTTATTGCGTTATGGGGAGGTACGATGGAAGTTGATGTTCTTTGAGGTATTATTTAGATTTGTAAAGTTTGAGTAAGTAGTTTTATGAAAGTGAAGGAAAGTATTTGGGACGGCTTGTAAAATATTATTCGAGAGAAATGTTTTAAAGCAGCTGCATGGCTTTGAGGAATTATGAAAAATACGTCGAGCTAAAATACGAGATGCTCGACTATGTCTGCCTTTTTCTACTACGAGGTAAAGAGGGATGAAACAACATGTTGTTATTATTCCGTGCGACTAGCTTAGATTACTTTTGTAAATTATAGCTCTTAATTACAAATGAATCATGAGAGAAAATGAATGAAATATTTTGCATTATTTATTATTTAAAATAGTGCAAAAGAAAACAGATATAAAATCGTTGTAACTTCTCAAATCCGTCAACTTCTTTATAACCTTGTACTTACTATATAATTAATAACGTTGCTACGAAAAAACCTTCCCTATACAAATATAATCGTCGTCTGCAGCCTCAAACTTTCGTGATAGCATAACAGGACGACCGAAGCGCTGTATATTTAATTATCACGCACTATCCCATGGGTAAAAGTGAAACGCGCGCGAAGTTGCAGCCAACCTGGGATTAGCCACCTCCCTGTTATACACATGCGTGATGTATGTACAAGCACGAGTGTCGTTAATTGCAAGCGCGTCCGAATGTTAATTATTCACCGACCGAGGCGCGTCTTTTGCATTCCATTGTCGCAACGTCACGCGGAGTTTCGACGGTGGGAGAGAGAGAGAGAGAATTCAAATTTCGCTCTGAAATTTTCAGGGCGTTGCCGCGAGGTAATGGTTTGGAGGAAATGAAAGTTTCGAACGTGAATGAAAATTTAGCGTAGTTAACATTTTTTATTTAAAAAGTACGAGAAAATGTTTATTTGTTTCATTACCCATGTAAAAAGAATTACTTTTGAAAAATGTTTCCCAAACGTGTCCCGAAAATGCAACCTTTTCATGTAGTTAGTTTGTTTTGAAAAGAGTTTTAGCTAGGCTTTTAAGTTCTTCTGTTTATAAGTCTGTTGTATAAATCACATAAAACTATATGCACTACTAATTGAAACTTATTAAAATAGAAATAAGTTAATGTATTCCATATTCTCCTTTACACATCGTATTTTTACTACTCAACGAAACCATACTGTTATACTATACTCATATTATATATGAATACGTGATCAATCATCCCTCTGAAACAAGAACTGTTGTTGCATTTAAAATCTTAATCACTTCAATCCGTAGAATGCAAATGCTTGCGCAACGAGAATTCTTACAAGGCCGAGGCTCCGTCGCGTATTTACTCTTATTACGCGAGCTGACAGCGGATTCTAGCCAGTTATTAATAAGAGAATGGAAAGCGCAAGATAGAATGCAGTTGGAAGTATTATGTAAAGCTAATTGGAATTCTGCGCAAATCTTTACGCAGCGCTTCTTGTTGTCGTTCTCGTTTCCTCGGCGCGCAATTTCATTTACTGAATACTGCATTCTGACGTCGCGAACAAAATTAAATTTGTTAATCATCCAAATCACATTATCCGTTGTATAAAACTATAAGATTGTCGAGTGACGAAGAAAACCTTAATATTGGAATGTTCAATGAACCATATTAATGTTAAACTTGGAAAAATGTCTATAACGAGAAAAGGCAGATTTTTCGCTATACAATAACCAACAGACTGCGATATTTGTATGAGCAGAGGAAATCGCTAGATATACTCATCGCACGCACGTACAGAACGGTGGAAAAAAGAAAGACCAGATAGAGCGAATATGAACGAGCGTCTGGGTATACTGTAATCGATTCCCGATACCTGAGGCGTCAGAGGGCCGCGTCGCTGTATCAGCAATTTCGGTGTATTATTATACTTTGCCGGTGCAATCTGCTTGCTCTTCTGCTTGCAGTCGCGCTCTTATTGTCTCGCGTTCTCATCTGCATCGTCGGCGAGATAAGGAAAAACGAGGTTCGTGAGAGAACGAGGCTTTTCTTCCCCTCTTGCGGTTTCATTTGCTACCGGATCGTTTCTTTCCGTATATATATAGAGAGAAGTTGAGAAAATTTTGTTGCGGTGAAAGATGTAGTACAAGCAAGTTTTATGTAGATATGTATATATAAGATAGTTATGAAAATATTAAATGTGTATGATAATTGAAAGGAGGCCAGCACGGCAAGGTGATGTTCGTAAATATGTCTGTAGTGTGGTACTTGTTTAAAATGTAATTTTCAACGAATAAATTTTGAGTGCAAGGTGTTTTGGTACGCCATGTTCTTTTATAACGCAGAGGCTGCCGACACGCAAACTGTTATATATAAAGAGATAATAAATTTTTATGTTTCATTTTAAACGCTATTTAAATTTGAAATTTGCATAAGCTGGAATATATATAGGGTGATGGTAACAGTTAACACGGACGCGCGTTAGTAGTTATATTACTTTTTAAATATATAAAATAAACCGATACGATTTCAACTTCACATCGAAACTGAATATACCAAAGGTACCATTGACATTTGCTGTAAATATGCCGTGTATATTGTCTCTTCTTACTAAATTTCGACCAAGTTACAGTTATTTGCAAACAATACATAGAATAAACCTATAATTTATTATACAAAAGAGTACGAAATATATTAATAACTATAAATATGCATCTAACCACGCCTGTATTTATTTTCCAGGTAGACAATGCCGGCGGCGGCGGCCGCAGCGGTGGAACCCGCGGTTGCTGAGGCCGCGGGTCCCCTGGAGGAGCTTGACGAGCCGCCCGAACCACGCGGTCGTGGCTCCAATGCACGTGCCGGCCTCATGAAGCCCCTCGTCGTCCTCGCCCTGCCCGGAATGTACCTTTTCTACAAGTACAGCCAGTATAGGCGCGAGCAGCGCGAAATGTCGCGCAGACGCGTTACCGAACGTGAGCTTCAGCATCTGCATCACAAAATCGTGAGTTTTTTTCTTGGTTTATAACTTTACAGATAAAGTGAAAAGATGTTCTTGAGATTAAATATTTGAGAAAGTGGGAAGGAACGTAAGTTTATAAGTGGTTTAGCTGAAGGATCGATGGAATTATCTCAAGTTGATTCGACTTGATTCTTTAATTAAAATTAAAGTGTGCTTACGATTGGCTGAGTAGTGAAAAATTTAAAGCTATAGTTTATACTCTTTGTGAAAAATTTTGATGATACCTGCAAAAATGATTTTATTGAAGTCGAAAATATGTTCATGGTCCAGACAAAAATAACTTGACTTTGAGATAGAAAAGAAAGAAAAACGTGTTTCTTCGATGAGATAATTGAAGTAGTTGGTTGAGTAGCATCAAAGACGCGATCGCAAATTTATCAGATCATCGTGACCGACGAGCTAATATCGCGAACGCGCACACTACTCTCTTGCCAAGAAAGCTCGATGCAAACAAAGAGTTTGACAAAATACGGTGCGATGTAAGATAAGCGTTCTTCTGTATGCTATAAGATTCTAGAAGAAGTCGGGCGATAACAGTATGCTTGAGAGAAGTCACGTGTCTACAGACACTTACGTATTCAGATACTTTGATATATTATGTATCATCTTGAAAAGTAACCTATTTATAATTATGTTAGAAAATTATCAATAAATTATTCTGAACCAGTATTATTTGTCTGCAATGCAGGCAGCTTATTCAAATCCTTCATAATTTTTCATCTATAACTGACAAGAGGATGTAAAGTGTTTCACTTTAGCGAATACCGCATATTATAAAAATATACAAGCGCATATGAAAGAGGTAGGTACAGCAAATAAGGCGAATGAAAACGTCGAACGCATTGAATTTTCTTTTTTATCCCGTCAGCTTACACAAAGACGGCGTATCAACAAACCCGAGTGATTGATTGGACATTGGATTTCATGCCTCAAAGCTGCCGATCCCTTGAACCATCTTCATTTACATACCACACCATACCACAATGCACGTTTCTACCTTGATAATGGTGAAGAAAATTTTACAACAGCACTTATATATACACCATTCGAAACTTTTACAATACACAACACATTAAACGGGACGAATGGAACCGCGCGTGAAAACATACAAGAAAGTCGCTTTAAGCGACCGCGCAACCGGTACTAAGTGGGATTACAGCCCATATAATGCGGCAGTATAACGACGTTAGTGTGTGTATGTGTGTATATATACACGCGACGTCGACTATTGGCGTTGCGATGCGCGTCGTAATAATGCCGAGTGTCGAAGTTGAATTAACGCGGTTGGAAAACAGCGCGACGCGTGTAATGCAAAACATATAACGTTGTTATATGGAAGACGAATAAAAGCAATGGTGTTTTTTATGTGACTTGTTACGAGCGTGGTATAAATCCGGGTAAATAATGATGCGAATAACTTAGATTAAGGGATATAGGGGGGGAAGGTTTTTATTGGGAATTTGAAGCAGTTTAAAAAATGTCAATATAGCTCTGTGTTTAAACAACCGTGTTTCACTACCCTCGAAAATAAATACATATAGAGGACATATAACGACCTACGTCGTCCTCATACCCAGCACAAATACAGGGGGAGAAGAAAGAAGAAGGAATTCTTCTCAGACCGGCAAGAGTACACACAGACCGTCGAGAATTCACAATAATGTTTCTCTCTCTTTTCTGGTCGAGGAAGACGAATGGCGATGGGGTTCAATTACCCGCGGGGTAACGCGATCATCTTCTGCAGAAGGAATCGCCTCCTTCTCTCGTGTGTATATCGTGTGATACCGCGATCGAGCGTCCTTCTCTCTCTCTTTCTCCCTCTCGAGAGGGATATTCCTTATCGTTAGCGACTAGGGGACGGCATTGTTTCCTTCTCGAGAGCTGATACGAGATAAGAGATATATATCCGTGGACGTGAGTTTTCAGAAGGCCGCGAGGGTGTTGGCTGAGTGGTAACATTTAACGCTGGAGAGCCACATTGGTTGATTGAAAAAGAGATTGCAATAACGGTTAAGAAAATAAGCGACATTGTCGTTATAGGTCGTTAGATTATGTATATGTACACGAATTTTGTTTTTTATCGAACTTACACTTACACTTGTACTTATCGTTGATTTTTAATTAACTTCCTGATTCTTTACTTTACCGTATACCGCCAGAAATACACGATCCATCCAACTCATTAAAATGGAACAAAGCAACTTACAAGCCTCTCAGGCCAATCAATCACCGCAACATATCCAACTCTTTCACCCGCACCCTTCAGTCCCCCGATAAAACCACGACCACCAGTTCCTGGAATAATTCATTCACCCTCCACCTCCACCTCTTTACCCAACCACTTTGCATTTCGACTTTGGCCAACCAAGATACCTCTTGTTCTCTCCCGAGCTTTCTCCAAATGACGAATGGCCGGGTTTCTCTTCCATTGTCGCGCATCGAAGCGATAATTGGCTCGGCTACGACGTCACATAGCCGCGGAAAGTAGGTGGGCGGTGGCACGTTTTTCCCTTTAGTTTCGTCTCTCTCTCTCTCTCTCTCTTTCTCTTGCTATTGTACGCGGATTCTATTTTCGACGCTAAATGCGCTGGAGAGAGAAAGAGAGAATCGTTGTGACGCTGAGCGGGGACGAAGCTTTGTGCGTATAATAAGCTGTTTTGAGATGGGCCAAGTCTTGTGTGTGTATGGTTTTGCTCGCTACGTCGGTATTCGTGTGCTACGATATAACTGGAGGAAGGAATTTTCGTCTTTGTTTGGGTTGGGATTGAGTTGCATTGTGGGAACAGTTTTCGCACTGCTGGCTTATCGAGAGATTTATGTGATGGAAAGGCGCGAGGTGGAGAGGGAGAGAAAGATGAGACTGAATGGAGTGGGACGCGTTACGTAGGATCGGACATCTCATTTGGTATCGATTTATTATTATTGCGTTTACGTGGTGCGTTATGAATTCGCAATTCATTGACGTCAATACTTATATAAGCGTACTTCTAATACAATGCGGAGAATTCATGGGACGCTGCGTTGGTGAATGTCGGCTAATAAATAAAACTGTCCGATGCCAAATAGTAAAATTGTTGTGTGCGAAGGGATCCGAACGAAACTATTTTCTGTCGTTTTGATGTCTTCATAAAATTCTTTGTATTCTATGTAAGAATTTTCGTTAAAAGCATGTTTTAGTATGCTTTCATGACCACTACAAAACTGTTTCCTGAATTCGGAATAAAGATGGGATGGGAAAGCACATAGAATACCTTTTTGGCAAAATTTTAACTTCCAAACACAGGTCATTTGCAAGATTGTTAGAAAAATATAAATTGCAATAAATTTTAAATAACAACTACGCCTTTAACATAACATTCCAAAACATCATGAGCATCCCTTATAGCTATCTCACAGATTCCACGTTTTCTTAAATACACATTCTCCAAATTTTTTTCAGATTGCCTCATTTACATATTCCTTGATGATCGTCCACCCCAACCATCCTCCCATAAACCATATTCTTCAGTTATCTTCAACCCCACTCGCAATTCACATCGCATAGCCTGTACGCTCCCCTCTCTTTACCTGATTAGCATAATTGCGTCAACCTCTTCCCATCCTCTGAGATCTTCTCGCAGCGATACGCGCGTGCCCATGTTTTTCTCATCCTCCCCCCCCCTTCGTCGATTGGCGCGAAGGTGACATTGGTCAAGTTTCGGAGAAAGGGGAGAGGGGTGAAAAAGTATGTGACCTAGGAAGCGTGCCAAGAGCTAACGCGGACCGAGGGAGAGAGAAAGAGAGAGAGAGAGAGAGATAGGACGGCAACACGAATTTCTCACGCGTGTCTCGCATGCGGATGTCGCAGGGGCTGGATTTTTTTTTATTTTCAATGCGGATGCGGACCGCATAAGCGAAGTAGAAGGTTATGTAAGGGTAGGAGGGTTGGCAATTGATTGGAGTGATGGTTCGACGTTGGATGAAAATTATAAGTTTTTTAGATGAGGATACTTTTCTTTTATTATATTATAAACTTTAGAATATGTTTTTGGAAGTAAAAATTTGAAGGAATTCGCGATATTAGATTAACGCTTCGCAAAATTTATATCTTTTGGACTTCTTCCAGTTTTATTTTTAAAAAATCTTGGAAAAAGTCTTCTAAAATGATTACTGAACTATCTACTTTTTGGAAAGTTGAAATGCAGTTAGAAGAAAAGAAGATAAAACTAGTGAAAATAAGTTTTCATTTGCTATTTTCAGAATTCACAAATATTGATTTTCGTTAAAATTATGAAAGTTTGAAGTTTATGAGTGAAAATGCATGATTAAAGTACTGAAATTCGCAGTTTAACTTCATGCACATTTTGGTGCATATTCGATGTTTAATATTAACCTACCATAATTCTAGAAGAAATCAATCTTTTTGAATTTTTGTAAAATATAGATGAAAGCTGTTTCTAATTTTATATTCTGTTCTATAATCATATTTAAGACACTTCAAGATTTAATGGTTACTGTTTCAGAAGAAGGATTTTTGTAAGATTTTGCAAAAATAAAATTTTAAATGTCCAAAATTTGAGTTTTTATATAAGATTAGAGCCTAATATTGCATCTCTTTTCATATTTTTGTATCTAAATACATATCCCAAAGTTTGCCGAATCCGGCATATAAAGATCTGACGCTCTTCTAGCTGGTATGGATTTTTGTATTCTTGAAACTAGAAACGATCAAAGTAATCGTATAAAAATAAAATTGGTTATTAGGTAAAAAAAGTAAATAAAATATTGTTCTACAGATAATATTTTTAAAGTTTTCTAGTTAAAGTTGATAGAAATAATCGAATATGCGCTACCCCTTTACGCCCTTTTAAGTAATGAAAAAGTTAGTCGAACGAGTTGCAATTACATTTCAATTCATGAATTTACATGGAAACTACATCATTCTCGGTACATCGAAGAAGAAAGTAATTGGATTTGGTCAGCTGTACGGTTAATGCACTTATCGTGTTACCATATAATCCACTAAAGTTCAATTTCATTTCTCACCAGACTTTCGCAATTAAAGACCATTAAAATTTCAAATCACTTATAGCGCACCCAAAGAAGTCTACTAATTGATTACTGCATACTCTTATTCTTTTTTTTTTTACACAAAATTAAAGTAAAAGTCAAGAATTTGCAGTAACTTGATATTTTCGAGTAATACATTAACTTAAGCGACGTTGGAATGTTGCTAAATAAAACTGTGAAAAGATTTTACTACAAAGTTTTCTCACGCAAACCCATACCTCTAAAGTTTGAACCAACCCTCCAACTTAAAGAAAAAAAAAAGAAACTGCGACACTAAGTTCTAGTCTCGGGTGACGCAAAAAGCGCACTCGGACGAAGAATTACACCTGCCCCCCATAGAGCGGCATTAAATAACTCAACCAGACAGATAACGATCAAACTTTCTTTCTCTCTCTCTCTCACTCCCCCTCACTTCGAAAAATACAACGCAGATCCCGCGCGACGATACTTATACGACTTGGGGAAAACCTTGCGATTCGAATCTTAACGCGGGCTTAGCGTGCGCGTAGATAGACGTTCTTTTTTTTACAGCTGCCCAAGGTCGAGGCCCTGAGAAGGGCGTAGACCCCTTCGCAGAGGAGTAGCGCGAATACGGTGCTATCAGGAAGTAGATGGATGGAGAAAGATATCGCGTGGATAGATGGAGGGGTGGAAGGATGACGTCGTGCTTGGATTGTGTTCGGTGTGCGAAGTTTAGGTATAGTAATTATTATTTATGAATGAGGGTTTATTGTTTTTATAATTAATTATAAATTTGCATCAACGAAAATTCTTTTATTAAATATACAGTACTACATATGGTCAGAAGTGTTAACGTAAAATAGTCTAGATCCTAATATTTTTGGCATTTAAAATTTTAACTTACACTGATAGAACAAATCATTTGGGATAAAGGAATGATGCATTTGAGAGAAAATTATTCGTGGGATTTGAAACAAATGACCATTCCTTAACAGTTAAGGAATATTCGTTAACAGTTAATACTTGACGACAAATTACGTAAGTTAGGTTAGTGACTTAAACTTTTTTCGAATGCATATTTTTTAATAGTTAAGTCACCGACTTTGTCTCAAATGATTCTTTCTATCAGTATAGCTACTTTTTTAATTCGCTTTCATACAGTCATTTTTCATTGAAAACGCCTTATTAAATCCTAACGCACCCTTCACCCTAATAATTAATCCCCTCCATAAGTCGAACAATTTACTGAACTTCCTCCTTCCCCCGAAAAAACTGTCACCGTCCATTACGCAAACTGTGCGCTAATTTCGCGCGTCAGAAGCGGCAATGGCGCGACGCAATTGAGAAGATAAATGACGCGGCGTACCCCTCGTTCACTTCTCCTCCTCCCCCCCCACTCTTAAGTGCCCTTGAGGCGCAATACAAAAATATATAATCGAGCGACGCTTCATTATTTTTTTAAGCTGCGTCGTACCTGTCTTTTTGACATTTCCGATTGAAGGAGGCGTCGGGGTGGATAATTGCGCGGAGTACTCGACGCTTTTAGCGTAATATCTTGGGAAGTACGGAATAAAAAGTCGCTGGTGGCTCTGAGGTCTCGAGTTAATAAATAATGAGAACACTTTAAGCCTTCTCCATCGCCGCGAAGCTTTGATACGTTTCCTTATGTAAATGCTTAAAGTAAATAGTAGAGGGGGATTCATCTGTTTTTTAATCTGCTCGAATGGTTATTACAAAATTAATGTTTTGTATAATTATAATTACAAATTATTTCAATTACTTTGAATATTTGTTCATTTTTGTGAAGAATGGAACTGATCCTGGGAAATACTAATTTCCGTATTCATTAGATAAGTAGTAGAGCTTTCTAAGGCACTTTTACAAACCATTACTTAAATAAAAAGGTAGCATGACAGATCGTTACAATATGGGGATACAAACATTGCATAAATATAAATGTGTCAAATTAGTTTAGACCCTTTATATACTCGCTATACATATTATCATCATTTATTTTTTGTACAGATAAAACTGTGCAAGAGAAAAACCATTCAAAGTTTTGTAAAAATGTCTCAAATCCTACGCCTCCTCTTCCACTTAATCATATCCTCCAATCTCCACCTACACCTCAGCTGTTTTACTACGCACTGGTACCACCAGCTTAATCGTTTGATTTATCCCTCCGACATGGTTTCTCTCTCTCTCTTTCTCTCTTTCTCTGGAAGGCCGTATGACTACTGCCGCCTTCGCACGGACAATAAACTTGAACTTAATCAACAGCGTGGGAGAAGGCAGCACTGGTACTTATCTAAGCCGCCCGCGCAAGAGGGACTTAATCGCGTTGCACCGTAAATTCCGGTTGTAGACGCCAAGGCGGAGGTTTGTGCGGGTAATAATTGGTGAGTCTTTGGGGATTTTGAGATGTTCAGTGAAGAAAAAATAATTTTTTTCTGCTTTTGTAGTTTAAAATGCTTTTGTTGAAGTATATAAATAACGAACGATATGACAATGAAATACATCTATATTACTTATAGATTGAGATTTATGACGAATAAAGCACCAGCAGTTAAAAAAGAATGCATGAAATTAAAATTACAACAGCTACAGTATATGAAAATTTATATTATCAGAGTAATTCATTTATAATTCACAATCCATTTATCTTGGCGTTAACTGTCTCACAAACATATATGCTCCAGGGCTTTATATCATTTCAAAAAGTCACAATGATCCCCCGGCATCAGAATATCGGAATTTATGTAACAGTCGTAGATTTATGGCTCGACTTTGGCCGATCTTCGTTCCCTACTTCAACGTTTTTTTTATATTTTACGAGATCATTTTCTTTCTCACAGGCACATTTGTGTGAGACTCTCAACAGCTCATCAGGAGAAACGGCATAGTGATCGGGTCATCGACTCACTCGCAGATCCCATAATTCCCTGTCTAAAGATCCAACGTACTTACGTCCCTCTCTCTTTTGTCCGTTATTATATTTTCTGTCTTTTCGTGTGAAAGTTTCAACGTACATCAACGAAAGAGAATTCTATTTGGACGATGAAGGTCTAGGGAAACAGTGATGATATTTATAAGCGGAAGATGTCCAAGTTTGGTGAAGTCGAGAGGTGACTTTTCCAGCATTTTTTTTTCGGTAAATTATTTTCTCAAGGGAGTATAACGTGTCGGCACAGTTGTGTTATTTTTCAATTTATTGTGGTGGATTTGTGCTTGTCTGGTGCAGATGGTTCATGAAAAATGTGGGATAGGAGTGTGTTGTTTGTTATCGTAGAAAATATTTGTATTCGCTGAAAATACGTTGCGGAAAAACTATATAAATTTTTTTAATTTCTGCAGAAAACAGGTCGCCAAAGTTGTTGATTTTTTTGTAAATGCAGCTGCTGGAAGATTTATTTTTAGTGCGTTAAATATTTGATTTGGAAAGTTAAATGCAACGTTGATGTGTACTTTAAGTTGATTCAAGTAGCAGGACAACAACTATAGTTAGACGCTTGCATTCACTTAAGATTTCTAATAACCTTCCGCTTCTTATAATTGAATTAAAAATTTTAAAAATAAATAAACGACTCGCAATCATATTTAAAGGGCAATTTTATCAAAAGCTGACCAAAAAAGAACATTTTCTACTTTTCTTCGCTGCCTTCTTTCAAACAAAGGAATATTTAAACAACCCTTTCCATTCATCCTTAACTCTTTTCTCTCTCGCAATTTCATTTATCAATATTTTTTCGCACCGCATATTACTTCTACAACCCAACCCCTTTTACGAGCCCTCGCATTTCATAATAAACATAAACGCTAACGGCGCACAACTCTAGAGTCGTCGCATCCTCTCCCCGTATAATCTCCATCTCCTCATCAAAATCGCGCAGCGCCACGGCGCAGTAGCTTCGCTGTCGTAAAAACGACTTAGCGGAAGACACACACACACACACAAATATACACACATATAGGCCGTTAAACCCTCTGGCATCGCGCCACTACCAGCGGCACCTATTCGTGCGCGGCTCTTATCTCCAAGCGTTATAGCGCCGCGGACGATAAAATTCGCATGAGTATGCGAGAAGAGGCCGACGACCTCGCGCGGACAATTCCATTAGTCGCGTGACCGGAGGTGTATGTATGCAGTATGCATGTGGGTATGTATGTATGCAGTCAACGTAGGTGCTGAGGAAGAAAAGGGTGGGTTTAATTGTAGAGTGGTTGAAGGTGGGTGGCGCGAATATTGGGGCTTTTATGGTATTGATTTTTAGGGAGCTTAAGAGCAAGTGAAACTTCTTGGTTTTGATAATTTTTGTAAATAATGTTGTGAGTGCATCTAGTAGGTGTATGTTGTTTGTTACGAATGAAAAGGAAAGAAATTCACAGTTTTATCTGTGATTTTGATTCACTTATAAATCCGTTAATGTTATTGAAATGTATAGAACTGATACAAAATCAACAGTGAAACTCGAAATAATTAATTATTAAAAAACAGAACATTTTACTTATCACACTTTACCAGCAATAAGCTTATTGTTTCACATATCCCTGGTGAGTAATGCGAAAACATCACCCGCGACACGATGCATATTTTATACACTCTATCTCTATTTTTACCACGTCAGCTATTCTCCGTTGGCTCATAAATGTAAACACGATGAGGCGTCGGTTTAAAAATAGAAAAGTGCAGTTAACGCTGGTTGGCCGATTCGAACGTTTAATTATATTTAGATTGAGCGATAAAATTTCCATTCGGTCAGACAGCCGTTTACATTTAACATACTCTAGCAAAAACATTGTTTTTCTTTATACCCCTGAGATAACAACTTCCTCAACGCAATCTACTCAACTTTCTTCTAGCAACCACGAAATTTCGCAAAATCACAATGACTCGCCACGCACTATCTATTTTCTCCCCCTCCCCATAAATTAAAATCTCTCCCTCTGAGTCATTAACCCCCGAATTTACGATTCATCCGAAAACTTAAAACCTCCATTCCACACCCACGCGTGACGCAGCCGAAAACGTAAGTGCGCTCGAGCGCGTTACTATTGATCCGTTGCTCCCGCCATTGTCTCCTCCGCCTCCGCGCGTCTCGGACTATTAATTATCGAGACTTTTTTCTTTTGCTGCAGAATGCAATTAATTCGCGCAATTGCAGCGGGAATGGGTAAATATTTTTAGATTCATCGGTAGAGTAGAGATTTTTTTTTTGCTGGGGAGAAAGAAAGAAAGACGAGGTTGGCATTGTTTTAATGAAAAATTCTTCTATACTGTCATTGGTAAACCAATGAAAAGTCAGTTTAGAATTTCTGTTTTGACAATATAAATATTTTTGTAGAAATGGTTGATTTATGTAAGATTTATAAAAGTTAAAATTCTTTAGTTAATTAGTTCCTTTCTAATTTTATTCATTTGAAATACAAACAACATACTAAATAAAATAGCCTGATAATTATATTTCGCAATACTGTTACGTGCTAAGAAAATTCACACACACATCTATCACCATAATAAAGATAAACCAGTTATGCAATAACCAAAGAAATATAACAACGGCAACTTTCCGTATATATACACCATGAAGAATAAAAACCGCACGTGTATTTTACCGTTAATACGAGAATAGAATCCGCGATAAACCGCAACGAATGAGTACCAGTAAACCACGATTACGAGACCACGTGTAGGGCATTCGCATCTTTCTTACCCTTCCACCGAAAATTAATCATTAAGCCGCTACGTGACTTCATTATTGAGCACCGTATACCCGTACAAGATTTTCGAAATTGATGCAACAAGTTAATAAGGATCCACTGAGGCATTCATCGCATCGGGCAATTCCCGTGCGTCCGCGTAAATTTCGGCAGGCCTTCAACGTTGCGCTGCTCTTGCTCCTGGAAGTAATTAAATCGGGCGAATCAATTGTGGATGAGCTTCAATTTCGCAAGTTTCAGCGAGGTGATTAATCTTATCAGAGAAGTCCGAGATAAATTTACGGCGAACCGTACGCCTTGAACGTGCCCTGTTAAATCTAGTTAGTGTAAATATCGCTCGTAAACTCTAATAAACGTAAGCCAAACCAATACTTACCTATCTCATCATATGCTGCAGCACTATTTCCATTCCAACCGCGCATATGCAAATACCTTCTGCGCCAATCTTCCTTCATAAATTCACATTCTTTCTCGTTTACCTATAGCCCCACCCTTCATATAAGTGATCATCAAGCCGATCGACACGCTAAGCCAATTTGACGGTGGTGAAGGCAACCAGACACAAATTTAATAAGCATCAGCCGTTCCCTTTCCTTTCGCACATGTGTGTCTGGATTTTTCGGGGATTTCCCGGCTATTATACCATACGCTTGCGGCGTTCTCCCTCCTCCACATGTCTTGGGATCTACGTTGTTCCTTTGCCATGCTGCGTACCGCGTTGTTGCGAAAAAGTTGGAGGTTACGGCCTTGAGAATTTCGTAAGAACTCGAGGTCGCGTATGATTTTTCGGAGGGATTCGAGGTGGCGAAGGATGGTTTTATACGTTCTTGCAAAGTATCGATTTTGAAAGAAACTGTTGGAAAAGTTTTCTACGACGCGTGAAAGCCTGTTCTGCGCCTTATTTCTCAGTTTCGACAAACTGCTTCGGAAGTATGGGTCGAAGAACATTGTTTCAATTTTAAACGCTTACATGTACCTGAGATGTAAGGTCAACGTATAAATGCTAAGATAAGTGAGCAAACTTTGGTAAACAAATATTTTATTACACCATCTTATTCTTCTCTATATAAATATTTAATAAATTGTATTAGTCTTCATTTTTTCTTACGAAGAAACGATTCCTACTCACACGTGCGAACTTCTTTTTATCATCTTCACATATGCATGTGGCTTTTCTACACATCTCCAAACAATCCACACGGATAATACTCAAAGATCTTAAGAAGTTTTCGACCCAAGGTTCTTTATGCTTAAGCCGAGAGAGAGCGAATTACCTTCGGGCTATTACATGTTCGAAGGCCAGTGCGCGTGCGCGCTCAGAATTTCGGGTGGAACGCTCAGCGGTGGCCTGTTTTTATGAAGGATCGTCGGTGTCTTCTTTTTTTGTACGTTGAAGAAGGATTTCAGGATGATAGAAGGATGAAGTCACTGTTGACTAAGCCCGGGTGTTAGATTGTATTAGAGGGTGAAAGGTTTTGATGGCCGAAGAGATCCTTATTTTCTATGATTAGGGTCGGTGAGAGTTATGTAGTAAAAACTTATGTTGGTATACGAAGGGAAAGATAGATTAAAGAATGAACTATAAAGGATTTTACTTGGGAATGTTTTATTTTATAATAAAAGGAAAAACAATTGGAAAGAAGTAATTAACTTTTTATATCTTTTTATAGAGAGCTTTTAAATATTCTATACGACGATTCAAAACTATATTAATTCATTTGGATACTTACGCACATAATCCTGAAACATATTCCGAACACGAATTTAATTTCACCGTGGCAGAAAAAAAATCCTACAGTTGAGATTATAACCTCAATCCTCCATGCACCTCATTTGAATTTTAAATCCATCGTATAAACTCGAAACATCGATGTTCGCATACACACACGCACAGTTGACAGACCATACTATGAAAAAATTCTCTCAATTTTCGCACGCTTTTCCTCTTCCTCGCTCTTTTCCTCTACGCAGCCATACGCATAGTCCATTTCCTAATCTACGTGTAATTTGTCGAACTTACGCGCACTGAGAGACTCCCATTTCCGCTCTGTCGCGCCCTTGCGACCTCTTTTTACCCTACCCACGGCAGCCGAAAAAGTTCAGGCGCTCGCGTACAAAGGATAATATTTCAGTAAAGGTACGATTCTGCCAAGATATGCGGCCTGGAAGCTGCTTTTTTTGGCCACTGCTGCGTTTTGGCACACGTTTTTTTGTTTTTAAAGACTGTTACGTAATGTAATATAATATTGTGAAGATCGGAACTGAGAGAAAAAGAGAGAGAGAGAGAAAGGAGCGTCGTATTTTCCTTTGTCTGATAGGTCGACCTTGACAGGTTGCCAAGTGGTTTTTTGAAGATTCAGAAATTGCGCGGTTATTGAATATTTCGATCACTTAAAAAATGATAAAAATATTTTTAGACTGATAAAATATATGAAAATGAACGTTTTAATCCAGTAAAATTCAATTGTTTGAACGTTATTTAAGAAATAAAACATTTTGTTGCCCTAATACTATAAGCAGTTAATTAGTGTTATCGAAGAAAGTAATTTTTCTCTAATGCGACACTTTTAGATGTAATAATAGCGAAATTCGCAAAAACCATTGCGTTCTAAGTAATAGACTTAGAACGTTCATTAATCTAAAACCAAAAAAAATGCATCCTCATATATCAAGCTCGCAACAATTGCTCAACGGATAAACAAGTCACTCGCTTGCAAGAAACTCGGCGCTTTGGAACGCATGAAAAATTTCCTTCGCGCGCTACGCGATTAGGTATACGACAAGTCGTGCGACGCCAGAAAATTTACGCGGTCCGCGTGGATTCGGAATTCCTCCCGCGAGAGTGTATACGTATATATATATACATGTACACATGAACGCGTGCAAGTACTACACTATTTTTCTCGGTCGCGAAAAGTAGAAGACGATGATTCACGAGTTTCTGCGGATATGCGGGAGTTGCGGTGGTATTGCGTTGGATTACGCGGTGGGCAAAGTGCTGGATGTTCTCTTACTTTATGGGAGTTTTTTTTTGGCTTGGTTGTCTGGGAGATGATGGAAAATGTTTTGAGGTAGTTGAAGGATAAGGTGTGGATATAGTGTTTTTGTCAAAGAGTGTCGTATGGAAAAACATTAATACATTTATTCTCTAGAGTTTTCAAGCAATTTTATTTACTCACAATTTATTAATTGAATAACTGATTTATGCTATAAAAGTATATCATTTGCATTGAATTAATAAAGAATATATTTTCACGACCGTGTTTATCCAATAATAATAAAATATATCATCGATTAAAATTCATTTAACATCAATTAAGGCCATGTGATACCTAAAATCAGCCGACTTTTATTATTTTATAAATTAACATTGAAGCGTTTATTTAGAAAA